>CAMOHE010048294.1:21455-34506 GCA_946598075.1 Artocarpus hirsutus
TTCTAAGTCGAAGTTTCTAATTTTGAATTAAATCACATTTATCCAAAAGCAGGAAAGTCCTAATTATGAAAACTTGATAAACAAGCTTTGAACTGCATAAAGAACCCTTCCCTATTGTTGAAGGTGCCACACATAGTGGAAAGGCCCTACTAGGTGTCTTCCAAAATTAATTATTAGTTAGTATTATCAAATAATCTTATTATTTAATAATTATAAATTAATTTACAATTAATTTTTAAAAGACATAATTTATTTATTTTGCGTAATATTTAATTTAGAATTTCATAATTTTAAATTAAATAAATAAATCAATAATTTTACTTGTCCAAACAGACTTTACAAAGATGTCGAGGGACTAATGGACCCATGATTTTAAGGTCCAACAAAACCAATATATTAATTAAACTTTTTAATTAATATATTACCCTTTTATTAATTCTAATGTTATTCTACTAAAAACTTGGTATTGTACTCTTAAAATTATAGAATTAATTACTCATTTCTTAGAGTTGTCCATTTGATATAGTCATTTTATATAAGTCGATCCTATATAAATAATTCTGAATCAGAGTTAAGTAAAATCCGTTGACCTCTCTAATTACTTCTTCATCCTTGCAAGCCATTTATTCTTTAATGAATAATTAATCCATAAACTTAATAATGAATTGAGCTATCAAATTATTTGCCCCAAATCAATACTAAAGAGAACTATTTAATTATCTACTTCTCATTAGAAAAGGAATAGATTTCATCTTGTAATATAAGCATTCTCGGTTACTTACTCTATTATGCCTCAAAAATACAAGGAATAGGATTAGATTCTCAAATCCATACCGAGTATAAATCAAAAGACATAACTCCATATTTAGGAGTCTACTAATAATTTAGGATCAAGATCATTTTATATATGACCATCTTTATATGTAATTATAACTTGCTATATTTAACAAAAATTATTAGTTGTTCATATCTAATCATTTCTTGGTCCTACATAATCCATTATGTACTGTACACTCATTTAAGGACTCGCTATATTAACGGTTCAGATAAGTCCGATTTGTTCTCAATGGAAATGACCTACACTAGTTGTAATGCCCCCTTACAGGCATCAGAGGAGACATTTGCTTTACTGTTAAACTTAATAATTACTTATAAGAGGTTTAAACAAATCAATCATAGTCTAAGAAATATCCCAAGAAATACATCCATTTTTTTTAAAACTACTTACCAAATTTGCTTCCCTCACCTCGGTTGAACCGGCGGAATACCTTAGGCATTTGGCTAACCAATCATCTATAGAAAACTTAGTTTACAAAAACAAATATGTTACAAATATAAATTCACACATATAATGCAAGCACTCTTAACTTTTAATCAAACAACTAATCAAGAATAATTACGAAGAAAACAACTTTATAGCGTATTCTTTAATAAATAACCTAAGAAACTAAAATTTAAATATAAATTACATTCGACAAAACATAAGCTCAAAAAAAAATATGATAAATTGAACTAAGTCTTGAACAAATAAAAATGCAAAACATAGTATATTAAAGTTTATTTGAGTTTAAATTCCTTTCATGACATAACTCCTTTTGCAATCCAACGTTCCTTGCACACACACCTATCCTTGTCCTATATTCTTGTCAACCTATGCATTATTCTTATCTGAAACATGATGTAAACTAAGTAGGCATAAGCTTAGTACGTACACATTCCTATTTCACAACGTAAAACATTTCATAAAAATCATTACATAATATCGTAATCATAATCATAGTAGTGCACAAGACACATGTTTATATAAAACATATTTTTTCATTTAGACGTCAATATTAAAACATTATTCATTTTATCTTTAAGGGCCCAAGCGTTGCACCATTAACATTGTAGATGAGCCGTCATGAGAGAAGTGGGGTAGCTAGTCCTAAACCAAACATGACATGTCCAAACCTTACAGGATATCATAAACATAAACATAAAGTATGCAGCACTTAATTAAGTGATACATGTATATATATAAATTTTCAACATACCTTGACATTCAAACATCTGTTACACCTACTTGTTACAACAAGAGCTTTCATGAGAAGACAATATATTTTTTACATACCTCGTCATTGAATCATTTATTAAACCTTCTTGTTACAACAAGAGTTTTCATGAGAAGACAATATATAAAAACAAACTTAAAAATTATCATAAAACATATTCTCAAACTTTCTTGATAAAATTTTATCATGTTGTAGGTGAGAATATATTTACTTGAATTTCTTACTAAACCTTAAATCGAGTAATGTTGTCATGGTTCTCAGTGTGCTCACTTTTTTGAGTGTTCATGTCCATCATTCATATAATACATGAAATTAATATTCATGTTCATGATATCATTTAATACTCTATAAAATTATCATACATCATTCTTAATGAAACAAAGCATCTTCAAGTCATAAACATGCGCTTATATTGAAGAAATATAAAGACAAAAAACTTGATCTTTAATCACTTAGAGAAATTAATCTCAACTTATGAGCATGAATAAAGTATAAGAATTATTCCATAAAATAGCTAACATATATAAACATCACTCAAGTTTTCTTTACTTCAAAATATTACTCCAAGATACCTTTTTTCCAATTTCTAAATCATTCAATTAAATCTATCAATTATAAAAACTGACTGACCTTTGAGGATTCATGACCCTATATCTTTCAATTCATATTCAATTGGAGCATAAAAATTTGCAAAAATAAAGTTAACATATATATATATATATATATATATATATAACTCTCAGATTTTTCTTTAGCCAAAAAATTTCATTTGATAATTTAAATAAATCATATAACCAATACTATAAAATCTACTTTGCAGCAATCCTAATTAAAATTATGTATTCAATCATTTATGCTATAAAATAATTTATAAAAATTAGTACATATAATAGACACATAAAATCATAACATATTCAAAATTCAGCTCCAAATAAATTCGGAGTAACTCAAAACACTCTTCTAATTCAAAGTTAATATTAAATGAAACATACTAAACACAAAACATGTTTCTTTCAAATATTTTTATAAAATCAAATATGCAAATATTCTTCTAAAATTTTATGTGACATTCTTAACATATAGATAAAAGATTAAAAAAAATAAGAAATCATGCAAAACCTACTTCAAAATATGGTTTATTATCTCACGAATTACATAGAGCATATCAGGTAGAGATTCATAACCACTGAGTACTTGGTAATCAACAAATTTTGTCTTAAAATATAATAAAAATATAAAGCTAAAAGTTTCTAGACATTTAGTTAACATAACAAACTTATAATGCTTTACAAAATTAAAAGATACTCTTTATCCCATATAATGGACTCTACAAAATACAATTACAAATTTGCTAGCAAATAAAATTTCGTGAGTAGTGTTTGATTAAAAGTTCATAACCCTAAAAATACTTTGAATGAAAATTTATAAATAATCCCAAACATTCTTAACATATATATGCACATTATATCCAAAAATTGCAGCAAACTAAAACCATTGGCTTCAAAACATTACTAGCAACTTTATCGACTAACCAAAAGCCCTAAAATTCTCATATCATATTCCAATAACAAAACATTTTTTTCATGATATCATATAAACATAAATGCTTTCATCTATAAAATAACATTGTTATATCAAAGTAATAAAGAAAATAATTTATTTTTCATACAAACATACATGCATGCACATTCACAACACTAAAGAACAATTTTCTAACAAAGTTTGTCCAAAACAATATATATCAATTATAAAACTTCAAAACTATGAAAACCTTTAAAACATACCTTAAATTCTTATGTTTTCCTTAACAAATACGAAGACTAGCACACAAAATCTCCAAAAAGAATTCCTTCTTCTTTGGCTTGAAAGAAAATAAAAGTAATGAATTCTTGGTTTTGAAGATTAAAGAGTTGATGGAGACTTTCTTGGAGAGATTTTTGAAAGGGGGAGAGGGAGAGAATTTTCTTTACCTAGAAATTAAAAGAATGAAGACTTTAGTGGATTAAAGGTATATTTATTGGTTTATGAAAGAGAAGAGATTAGATAAGTGTAGAAAATCTTAATCTAATTAGGTTTTCTTTTTTTTTTTTGGATGAGTGTAATTCTAATATAATTAGGCTTCCTTTTTTTTCTTATTTTTTTCCATGTTTGTGATTTCTTAATGTGTATATATATAATATAATATAATATAATTATTATCTTTTTTTCATTTCCATGTTTACAATTTATTAATATAATATAATATAATATAATATAATATAATATAATATAACGTAATTTAATATAATATAGTTATGATAAATTGTATACAACAATAATGTTTGCTCTTATGACCTAAAAAAATTTAACTTACATATTATTTTTTTAGACACTTTATATTATTGAGTTTCTTAACGCCATAATAAAAATATTACACTTGTAATTATCAAGACATCATAAATATTATAAAAATAAGAAAATATACAATAAAATTCTTGTCATCATCAGGAATATAACTTTAGGGTATACATAACTCTGAGCGTTATAAAGATTATAAATTTAGAGCAAGCTAAAACTCTTTAAAAAAATAACTACTTTAAATTTATCATCATTTTTTACATGAATAGCCCGAGCACATCGATCTCTTGTGGCCATCACCTGTGACATTACTAAATAAACGGTTAATTTACTTAACATGAATAATAATAACACTTAAAATATCACATTCTAACGTTAAATTAAGCAAATATCTATAAAAGAAAATGACAGGTGTTGCACTAGTAACGCTCAATTAAAGATTCCATACTTTAATTAACTAATTAATTGAAATAATTAATTATATATTATTGACCTTTTGAATTATCATTCTTAAATATTAGCCTCTAGCATATAACACTTATATACAATATTAAAGCTTACATAAATAATAATGGAATCTTAATAATATTCATAAAGTATATGCGCACAAATATAATGAAAAAATTCAATTTATTTATTTATTAATATTTACTTTACAAAACATCATTTATTTTAAATGTATTTATCCTAGCTGATTTCCTATTCATACCTCAGCAGTGACTATCTAACCGCCAATTGGACCATTTGATCATTAAGGCATCTTAGAGTTTTTTTTTTTTTTTTTTGATAATGTGTGTTTGGTTTTCAATAAAGGCGTTGATGTTAATGCCTAGTTGGTTTAGTTTTTTATGTTTTGTTTTTGTTCAATTTGTAATAATGGAAATCGTTTCCCTGCCATCAGGATTTGTTATGAGTCCACCAGATGTAAGTATAGACAGCTACTAAAAATTGGCTATTCTATAATGATTTAAAACCGTCATGGAATCCAACATCGTGGTATCATATAGGGTTTCTACAACGGTTTTTAAATCATTGTGGAAACATTGAGCCTATGATAGTTACTAAACGTAGTAGGACGCAAGAAATTTTCACAAGTTTTGGAGGCTTTGAGAAGATACCATGACAATTTATTGGAAAAACTGTAGTCATACATTAATTTTTCACTACGGTTTGTAAGAAAACCCATCTAGATATGTAGGTCTAATACAACCATTTATTTAAAAAAATTTCATAGTAATTTAATTAAGAAAAAAAATCCTAAATTTTTTATTTTCCACGAAATAACCAATCTCGTATATTATACATTAATACAAGGCCTAAATTGCAAAAACAAATATAATTAAAATTTACACCACATAGTCAAATACACATAATTTTTTGTCCACTAACTACACATAAGATACTTAGATAATAAATTTGTCCGCTTAACTCTAACCTTATCTATATCATCACTTACATAATATTCTTTTTGAAAGCGCGAATAAACCATTATTAATACAACTTATGTCCTACATGTAACATCAAATAAAAAGGTAGTATTCAATATTACCTCCTTGCTGGAGATACTTGCGACGGGTATATAATGTTTGTTCTCTTGGCTGCTTTGTTATGTCAGTTCCCACTACAAGCGTCCAATCAATAATGACATGTTTTACTATAAAAAACCATACTTACATGTTAGTAACTTCCACAAAGTCTTCATATGTTGGGCGTCCAATGGGATCAAACTATAATACTTGGTCCTCTTATAGTGCAACATGTACCAACATCCAATGTTCCCTAACAATGTACGACATAAAGTATTTCCCTCTTGGTGTATGATTTAAAAAGGCAATGAGACAATTGGTGCGCTCTTTAATGCCTTTATCTCTACTCCTTGCAAGGTGTTGGAAAAATAAAAGCTAAATTGTTGTGTAAAGCCTCCATGTTTGCAACATTCTACCAAAAAGCTACAATAAAAATAGTGCACGAACTTTTTTCAATAACAATATAAGTCTTCCTAATGGAAAAAAGTAGGAATTAAGAATAGATCCACTACTTGAGGAATAATTGTATACAATTCTCGCCAATTTTGTCAAAGTTGATATAATAATAGATGTCTTTATACCTAACATAGATAAGAATATTATTTCCACTAATTGTCGGCAATATCAGGCATCTTGTCTACAAACCCTGACATGAAAGCGGTTGTGTATAAAGCCAACGACTTCAATACATTGAGAATTGCAATGGTGTCAATTCAAGGTTGGGGCTCATTTGCAACGGGTTGTGAATCCATAACAATTTGTTTCTCAATCATTCGATGTTTTTCTACATCAGGTTGTGACTCAATAAGTTTTCTAACTCCTTTCTTTTGTTGGCATTTCTTTCCCTTAACATCTTTCACAGGACCATGGCTAGAGGCTTAACTTGGCTTAGTTGTTGCGATAAATTCAGTTAACCTTTTAGGCCATGCAACAAAGCGTTTGATAGTTTCATCCATAGTTGTTGCCTTCATTGTTGGAATATGTATAGTTGTTGCTTTAACTTTGGGGTAATAATGTGAACCTACATGTTTCTCTCCCCTAGAAGTTTTCCATGGACTGTATCAGTTGAGATTCTCCATCCACGCCTTTCCAATCGCAACAAACACATAACAACCTTATTGGATCGTCAAGAAAGAGTTTGCAATCTTGATGTTCATCAGGTTCTCTATCATAAGGTGACACTAGAACTTGTCACTCGTAAACGATGTAGCTAGCCTTGAAGCTGTTGTTTTGATCAATGGTCATTGCAATTTTCTCCTCATTCATCAGTAAAATACCTCGTCATGCACATAGCATGTTTACATCGCTTTGCAATTGTTCAACTTCACATCATAGATCCAATTCTTCAAAGTTTACTTTTGAATTTGGCCATGTGTTCAAGTATTGAGATTGCTTGATGTACTTAGATTAATTGCAAACCCATCAAAAATGTTTGGGTATTCCTAATGCTTTTGTTAATATGTCATTATTACTGATGGAGTCAAAGATCCCTTGAGGCTTATGCTCTATATATTTTTAGCCTACAAAATAGTGACAAAGTTTGTTCTTAATATGTTTCAAAAATTATAAGAGTATAAATTAAAAAACTGAGTGTAATAAACTTGCTATCAATTCACCAATTGATGCAAATGATAGATCCTTGAATCGTCCATTAGGACATTGATGCATTTTGAGCCACAGCTCCACTCTTGGTAGTTGTTCCCTACTCTATGCAAACTTTATTTTACTAGGTCTGTAAAACATTAAGAATGGAATCATTGACATATATAATAGGAATAAGATATTAAGTGCCATTGCTTGTTCAAGTTTTCTATGTCATCTCGGCCTCTCCTTGATGGGTGTTTGTTTTGTACTCTTATTGCACAACTACATGTGTTAAAAGTTATTGGAATTGTTCAAAGCATCAATACTTTACAAATGTTATCCAATCTTCCTCAGATATAGTGGGGTAGTTGTGTACTATTTTATTAGGCCGCTTTCACATGCTTTCTTCCCAACGATTAACCTCTATAAAAGTAGAGTAGATGCCATGTCTAAACCCTCTTGCTAGTTCACCGCAAGTCTTCAAAGCACTTTTTTGATACCACTCATCCGTTGTAAAACTTTATTAGGTCTCTCTCAAAATTAAATCTTTTATTTTGTTCAAGTCCTTGCTTCTCCAATCATGTATCTATATGGGAGCGTGCTCTCAACTAAGTACTTCAATACTAGTTAATTAATTCCTGACTTGCTTTCCTCTTGGTCTTTTTCACCAAAGATGACTTCAATTCTTTATCCCCTCGTGCTTATCTTGTCAATCTTTTTCATTAAAGTGGAACTACATGCATTATCAGTTTTGGGATCAAATTCGGTCTTTCTTCGAGGTTTTTCCTTCTTTTTTCCTTTTTTATGTTGGGATGAAAATGGCACATTTTCTTCATTTCCCTCTTACGATATTTTTGCCTAATATAAACCAATTCTTCATCTAAAACAATCTCATATTCACAACAACAATCACATACACTAAAACATAATAACCACAACAATCGTATAAACTAATTCAATACATCAATTTAATAACATAAATCATAACTAATACAAATTAACAAAACTAATGCTAAATAACACACTAAGTAACAAAACTAATTCACACAAACACTAAGTTACAAAAGACTAAGACTAATATACTATAACTAATAAACAAAACTTATGTGCACTAAGGTAAAAAAACAAATAACAAATTATTAATAAAACAAAAAAAAAATTTAACATGAAACAACATTAGATTAATTATTATTAACATAACTAAAACTAACTCTAAGTAATTGATAATAGAATCTAATTAACTAAAACTAAGCCCTAAATAATAAAATAAAAACTATATAACTAAAAATAGAAAAAATAAACAATAGAATACTAACTGGAGGCAAAGACAGAGACAACGTTGGATCAAGGCAGCACAAGCTTGTGGCGATGTGGTCAAAGGTGATGAGATGCCATCAAGGTGGGGAGGTCGAGACGAGTGAAGATGCGATAGAGTTGAGACACCATGAACAGAGGAAGCAACAACAACAAGAAGGTCGAGGATGAGGGGAGCTAGGTCAACATCGAGGCAAGGGTTGGTAGTTAGAGATGAGTTTAGAGAGAGAGAAAATTAGGTTTTGTGGGTTATAGAGAGAGGAAGGAAAGAATGAAATTGTTTGAAATAACATAGGCAAACTTTTAAATTTTTAGAGCGTTTTAACCCTAGATTACACAATGGGTTTTTCCAAAAACCATGTTGTATTCTTTGCATTCAATGATGGCTATTGTAGAAAACTGTCGTGGATTTTGTTGTATTACACAACAACAAAATTTGAAAAAAAAAACGCGAACAAATATTGTTATAGAAAAATTTGTAAAAAATAGCATTGTCCTTTTTATTTCTAGCTCCCCATGTGTGGCCATGTTTTAACCATTTAATCATGCAAATTTCAATTTATGGAGGCATATCAAAAAAATATATTAGAAAACAAAAAAATTCTAAAAATGCAAATAGCAAGAAATTTTGAATAGAATAACATGAAACATTCATTCAAATTTTTAAAAAAGGCAAAATTAAATTAGTTTCCAAATGCTCACTTTTTCCTCTAGTTTTTTGTCAATTCCTCAACACATGTCCATTCAACATTCACGCGAAGCAAGTAGGAAACATCATCTTTGAAATCATCGATCTCTTTAACTAGTGGCAATCCCTTCATGAAGGATGGGATATCAGTCATTCTTCCACAACTTTTTCACCGTCAAGAACAACTTTTGGATTTATTGACACGGCCAAAGACAACTCTAAATCTTTAGGATTTGTTATATAAAAAACATGGATTGCTTGCGATGCCATAATAAAGGGATCATTTTTGTATCATAATTGCCTAAAATCTACCACCGTGATGCCATCATTATATATTAATCTTAACATAGTTTTTGTTAGTCTATTTGCATCTAAACAGTGCTATTTGTAATTTGCAATAATAAAGTTCCAAAGTATCTTGAATGAAATGAAAGTAGTTCATCATCCCATATACCGAAATCTAGTCCTTTAAAGAGTCACGCTACTATTTTGGACATGATGTTTCTCATCCCTTTTGCGAGCGTAGAAAGTGTAATCATTTATTGAATATGATGTATACATTATAATTATTGACAATGCCCCTACAGCTGGCTTCATTATGTAACGCCTTGACCTCCAAAGGGGCCCATTTGGCTAAACTCTCGATATAGTCGGGTCTTATACTCATTACTCATACTATTGTCCCCTCTAGAGACCTAGTGCTTCTTAAGGATTTCTTTTGCATCCCCCAGCACCTGAACCTAAAGTCTCATTCCTTATAAGGTTCTTAAGTCAAGTGTTGGTATTAATTGACCTTCAAGATCTATTAGTACTAACACTTAACTTAAGAACCATATAAGGAGAGAGGTCTTATGTTTAAGTGTTGGGGGACATGAAAGGAATCCTTAAGGATGACTATAAGCCTAGAGGGGACAATACATATGAGTAACAAGTATAAGAAGGTCAATTGGTATCAATACTTGACTTAAGAATCTTATAAGGAAAGAGGTCTAGGGTTAGGGGATACAAAGAAATCCCTAAGGACTACTAGGTGACGAGAGGGGATAGTATGGATGAGTAACAAGTACAAGAACCAATTATGCTAGGGTCCCACAAGATGGTTCCCATGGGGGGTTTAGGCATTACACATTAAATATTATAAGATGCTCCTGTCTTGGGATGTAGATGTTGGACATGTATGTCCTAAGAAGTAAAAATATAATATGTTTTTGGAGACATTTTTATCAATAAATAATTTATTTATTTATATATACAAAATTTTGTCCTCTTTACGTTCATATTTGTTGAATGTATATTAAGCAAACAAAGGTTTAAGACTGTCAGTCTAAACCTTTAAGAATTAGGCATGTGATACATATTATGTGAAAGACACGATTTTTAAGGTAACGATCTAAATCATAAGATCTGCAATAGAGGGAATAAAGTTGGATTTTTTATTTATGCAAAGATTAATATGTTGTCTATATCTCTAATAGGAGATAATTTGTCTTGACCATTAGAGGTAGACTAAGTAAATAGAAACATTGCCACATTGTCATAGGTGACGATGTATTGGATTGGGACATAAACTGAATTGATTTGGATTAATAATTCTATCTCGCATATCGACTCACATTAGAAAATCATTTGTGTCATATCTTAATCCTAAGATGATTAATGGGCCCGTTGTCTTGACTTATACCTTTTGAGGTGCCAAAGGGTGACATCCAAATTTTATTAATGGTACGTATACTGGCATGTTAGAGGCATAACTCTTAATGGCATAGATCTGTTACTCATAGATATGGAATCCATAGCTCCTTTTTAGGAGCAGTTGATATCCTCTTATATGCGTTATCCTAAAATTAAAAAATTGGAGTGCTCAACCATTTAGATACATAGGTGTAACTGAATGGTATGCCGTCTTTAGATGGTAAGTTTTTTGATGGTGAGATAATAGAATGTAAGAGAAAAATAATCGAGAAGGTAAAACAATTTATACTTAAGCCGATTATGGATAATTCTATGGGGATACAATACATTATGATATGTCATGGAAACTTAGCTATATGGGCTTCATAATTCTATGCAGTTCAAGAGTGTAGCTCTACGCTTTTAGTGGAGCTATGTTAGAGTTGATAATTATAAAATGTATATCTTGGATATTTAGTTTCATAATTATTGGGAGCTTGAACAATATAAGTCCATAAGGTCCTCTTTGCTAGCTCATAATAAATCCTGTAACGATACGACATGCTTTGCCAATAATGGGTGACTTGTGTCAAATTATCAAATTGGCTAAAAATTCGATAGGGTTAGATAATTAATTTTGTGAAAATTAATTCAAGATAAACTTGTTGAATTATGAAGAATATTTATTTTCCTAGAGAGTATCTAGATATGATTATTTTAATCAGATAACTTTTCTATTAGGTTATTTAAATTAACACCGAGACTCTATCCTAAGAATTTTGGGTAGGAAATAAAAGATTTGCAGGGATCATTTATCGTAAGTTTGGCAAGTCGATCTTTAAGTTCGGCCTGCTGACTGAGTGAGAAATAGATCACGTGTTTCATGTAGATTTTATCAGATATTGTTCCTAATTGGATTTTGATTCAAATTTTCAAGGCCTTATTTGATAAAAACTGAAAACACGTGATCAATTATTACTTTGATCAATTGAGAGATTAAGAGTGAGTCTCTGCTAGTAAGACTCTGAAACTCCTTAGAGAGCTATTGTTTACAAATCACAAACCATAACTTCAGGTTTTTCTCCATTGGTTAGAAAGAGAGTCGTCTAGTGGACGAGTTGTACGAGTATGCCCACACACCACTGGTTGTGGATAGAGAATTGCAAAGAGTGCCAGTTAATTGAGGTCCCTCTAGAATGCACCTCTCTTCATCGATTGCAGAGCTTCTTCGGCAAACAAAGTTAGTAAGATCTGGTTAATTTTTGCATATAGTGTGTCAAACTTATGTTTTAAAAAATACTATGGTATAAAAATTTTTAAAATTCCACTGCATACTTTTTTTCCAACAATTAGTACCAGAGCCATGATTTTTACATAAATTTGCAAGTTTGTGATCATGCTATATGAATAAATTATGTGATCTTTGTAATGACCGAGAAAATGTCATTAATAAAACCTAATATTTTATTGGGTTTAATTAAGAAATTAACTTTTAAAAAAATGTGATTTTCGTAAAAGTTGTAATTTTTGTATAAATTACGATAAAGTACGAATAAACGGCATTGATTGCATATTTTATAGGAAATACGAGGAAATGTTGGATATGGTAAAATACAGATTTTATGAGTTGAATTACTCAAAAATTTGTAAATAATATCCATAAAATGAATTTTATATCACAATTAATTGTGAAATTGTGGTATAAACGAATGAATGACTAGAATGCAATTAGGACACAGAAGTTGTCTGAACCCAAATCTGGGGTAGAAAGGAGGCCAGAGCAGTATAAGAATACTGCTAAGTGAAAACGCAGATACGAAAAACGTTATGATTGGCCTCCAAAAGTGAACGAAAAGTAAGTTAAATATTTTTTGTAT
>CAMOHE010048295.1:0-16570 GCA_946598075.1 Artocarpus hirsutus
GGTTTACTCCCGCTAGAGTTGAGGGACCCTTTATGTGGGTTCGTGTCTTTATGTGGTAGGTCTGGATACCGGATGATTTACTAAAAAAGGAGTGGCACTCCCGTAAAAAAAATAAAAAATAAAAAAAAATTTATACGAGAAAATTGAGATAATACATGTCAAAAGATTAAGCTAGCATCTGTAAAAGAGTCTGAAGTAAAATAATCTGTATTTAACACTCCTCTTTAATATGAAGTGGTATTTTTTCCCTTTGGCATTTTGCGGGATAGGATTTGGATGGGAGCCAATTTCATTTCGCAATTGTGTATAGGCAGTACAACTAAAATTGTTAATTTAGAAAAAATCTAAAAATAAGCCACTTAAGTACTGCATAGCTTTAATTCTAAGATCATTATTAAACTCTGTAAATATGTTCTAGTATTAATTTTGATGAGTTACGAGTTTTGGA
This sequence comes from Artocarpus hirsutus, assembly GCA_946598075.1. NCBI lineage: Eukaryota > Viridiplantae > Streptophyta > Magnoliopsida > Rosales > Moraceae > Artocarpus > Artocarpus hirsutus. The sequence goes on from CAMOHE010048295.1 coordinate 449, forward strand.
ATAATATTTGGTTTATTTTCCCTTAAAATGCTCTTGAAATTCATGACCCAACTACGTGTTGTTTCAATTTGGTTCTTGAGGTTAAAATATGCGGACTTAGTCCTGTCTTGTTTTTGGGTAATAATTGATGGTAAAGGCCTTGTGAGGTACACTTTGATTGTTCATTTGAATCTAAAAGGGCAGAAAATCCTACCTCAATGTCGTTTCAGTGACATCCAAACTTCTTCACACGTGGGCAGAAAACTAATGAGCAATTTGCACGCTTGGTTGTTTAACTTATTAGTAGGTGACACTTTAATTTTTTTATTAACTTTAACAAAATAATCCCCTAACTCTTAAATATTTAAGAATTAATAAAGTTCCTTCATGATAAGTCTTAACACCTAACAGAAACAGGCACATGCACGTCTTTAGAGGGAAATTACTGAAATGTTTTCATTAAGTAAGAATCTAAGTTCTGTATCCCTCCCTACCTATGTGGCAGCTCAGGTGTCTCCTTATATGGGCCTGAGGTATCTTCTTACGTGATTGCCCAGATGGAAGTGCAGTGGGAGTGTGGAACCCATTACTTACTATATAATCTTAAAAATATTAAATAATTTATTTAGGGTCTGTTTAGTAAATAAATTCGAATCAATGATTTGATTTAAATTAGTGTGATTTGAATTAAGATTTGAGTTAGTAATTTGAATTGTTATTAAATTGACATTTGGATGTGTTTTTAAGTTTTAATCTCAGTATAGAATAAAATTAAAATCTGTGTTTGGAGAGTAGTAAAAATAGTTTTTGATTTATCAATAAATCTAATAAAATATTAATGTTAATGATCCTAAAAAATATGCAATATGAATCTTAATTTATTCCTCTCTTCGTTAGGAACACAATGAAAAAAGAATCATCTCAATTGGATAATAAATAAAAAAGTTATGATTTTTTCCTTAAATACAGGAAAGAGAATTTTAATTTTTACTGTAGCAGGGATATCCAAGTATCAAAAAGTTTAAGAGAGTTAGAACTCTAAAAACTTAGATTCTTGATATTCAAATGATTCAGATTTTGAAAGAAACAAACAAACACGTATCTAAAAAATTCTTAATACTTGAATTCAAATTTAAGTCTAAAAATTTCAAAGAGTTTTCGAAACAAACAAGTCCTTCCATATGTTACTTTCTCTCTCTTCAAATCGTAGCTCCTTTTCTTTATACCGTTTCTTCATCTTCTTCATCGTCTTTTTTTTTAAATTCAAATTCAAATTGGACTTTTACATCTAATTCAACTATATTCTTTTTTTCACTAGTGGCTAAGAAGAAGAGAAAAAAAAAAATCTTTTAGATGTGAATATACAAATAAGATTTGATTACAATGTTACCCACCAGCCAAGGTTTTTTTATTGTGTTTATTTGCCTCTTGTTTGGTATTTCTTCTTGGTATCTGTTGCTTATATTGTTCAGAGGCTTCATGTTCTCTATCTGCTTGTTTAAACTCGTTATTAATAAGACAAAAAGAAAAATTAACAAAAGGAGAACAAAGCCAAATGATTGTATTGACTTGAATGGCATACTCAAATGCAAGTACAAGGTAGCCATTAAGAATCAAAAAATTAATTTTAACATTTTGATCTTTTCCTCTTTCCCCTTCCCCTTTTGCATAGGAAATTTGGTTCAAAAAAAAAAAAAAGACCCACCCATGTCTCTTTCTCCCCTCTGTTCTTTTTGTCCACCTTCTCTCTCCACGCTCACTCTCTCTCTCTCTCTCTCCCCTATATGTCCGATTATGCTTGTCGGCAACGGCGTCCGTCACTATCAAAGACCGAACTCCAACACGGATTGCAAACCGTCTGGCAACTGTCGACATCAATCTCACCATCAATGGTGAAGCTGGTCGCCATTTGGCTTTGGCGACGACGGTGGTCATTGGCCGTAGCTGACCGAAGGCTTCGTCCTGAGATCCGCGAACGCTGCGAGGGATCACGCCGTCCCAAGCAGACGTGAAAGCAGTCACAACTATCGATTGAAGTTACAACTATCAATAAATTTGGGTTTTTTTTTTTCTTTCTGCTTCACGTATTATTTTAACGTGATTTTGATCAGATTCAATTCAACGATTACAAGATACGCTATAGGTTTGAGACCCTAACGTGAAATAAAACCACCAATTCTGATGGATACATGCATGTAATCATGCACCCAACCGGTTGAGTGCAAAAGTAAGGATGTAACATGAATATGTGGAGAGTTCCCTCGTAAAATATGAAAATTGAAAATCCTTTATTACTAATAGCATCCAAATTTACACAGAAAAATGGTGTCACATTGAAATACTTATTTTTATATCAAAAAACAAAAATTTACATAAAAAGTGGTGTGGCTAACAAATACCTATTTCTAATCTAATTGAAAATGGTAAAACCTATATAAAAAAGTGTCAACCTTTTTTTAAAATCCATCTCATTGTGAGATCTAAATTGGTGGGATGTCATTTTTTTCTCCGAATATATTTTTTGATTTTTTTCTCAAATATTAATATTTTTCAATTTCTCCCAAATACCTGTAACAACAATTTTGGCTTCTTTCAAGCAAGCATGCAAGCCATGAAATGTCATGCAATGCTAATGGATATGTCTTGTGTATGTATGTAAAGAGTTTTACACATATACTTTCTGTCTATTATCTAAATTAAATTATAGAGATATTTTTTTTGATCGACATATTTTACACGTATGATTTTTCAAAAAAGAAATTTATGGAGACAAGCCTTTTAGTCAAACCTACCCAAAAAAAATTGTAGTTTGAATGCATAGAGGAAGAACCAGTCCATGTGTGAGAAAAAAAAAATGACCATAGTTGCATGCAGTTCTAAAAATGACATTTTCACTCTTTGTATATTTAACCAAAAAAAAAAAAAAGCTCAAGTGACCTTTATACATCAAAAGTTAAACAGAATTAAGCATTCACGCAAAATATTTTGGATAGAAGAATGTCTTTGTAGTTTAGATAAACTCAGTGACTGCCAATCTAGTCTTTCTTATAAAAAGAAAAAAAAAAAGAAAAAAGAAATTTCTAGCAGGGCTTGAAAACATAAACATTGATAAGTTTCTCCTTTTCAACGATTTAATTTGTATTAAAAATTGTTTATTTTCCATATATTTTTTATTTTAATGTAATTCTGACAGGTCCAATTATAGAAAATAAAAAGTTAAATTCATTAGAGGTTTTTGATTTTTTCTGACTTTCTAAAACTAGTCTATGTACTAAAAATTATTCCAACTTAACTTTTGAACTTTTTTTATCAAAAGGTTTTCCGTCTAAACTTTAACAGAATATAACTAAGCAGCTAAATTTGAGATATAAAAAAAATTCAAGGATTAATTTAGAACAATTTGCAATACAAGAACTAATTTAAAAAGATCAAGAAGTCTAGGGACGTCTAATAAATTTAACCATAAAATAAAACTTAGCCTTTTTTTTAATTATTAACGTAAAAGCGAACGGCCGCCAATCCACTGAAACGCATCTGACCGGCACTCTAATCCCACAGGCGTATTATATTAAAAAAACAAACGAAAGACTCTCAATAAAGTCAGTTAGTCCTCCTGAACTTTTTGTCGGACAAACTAAAACCCGGAAACAGTGCTTGCGGTAGCTGACCTCACCAGTTGCTCTCTTTGGCTGGATACGTTATTCTCTTTTACTATCAAATCCAAAACCAAACCCCTCTTCTATTTCTTCTGCATTGTCAATTTCTTTATAATCCCAAGCTCTTTATCTTCTTTTCAATCTCTTTTTGATATTCTTTTTGCCTTTTTTCCCTTTTTCCTTTCTTCCTTTTAATGTCTGGTGTGTGTGGCAATATGGGTTATGGCATTTTCTGAAACTGCCTTCTTTTTGAAGTCGTTTGTTTATTTTATTTTCATTTTTTGTTTCCATGTTTGGTGCTTTTGTTTATTTGTTTGTTTCAATGAGTACCAATTTAAGCAATCATTTATAGGGTGGGTGTTTGGCAAGCACTGGTCTTGGGCCAAGCACCGGTTGACCTTAGGCTGAGTATCGAGCAGCCATATGCCGAGTAACCATATGTCGAGCACCGGTCATAGGCCGACCATAGGGCGATCACCGATCTTAGGTCGAGCATTGGCCTACCATAGGCCGAGCACCAACCCGACCCAACCAAAGCAACCATGGGGAACAACTCCACAGTATTGGCAAGGTAATCGGACCCCAACCAGATCACACAAGAGTAGATCATACCCAAAGATCACCACATGGCACCATCTCATATCTCCTTTGAGCAATCCTCCTCCAGAGATCGTGACACCTGTCACTGGCCACTTAGGCTCTATACAATAGTAAACTTGAGTCACGGGCCAAAACCAATCCATGCCTAGATCTAAGCTAAAGTCTAAATAAAAGAATCAACTCTACCACAAAAGGTACAGACATTCCTCCCTAACCTACTTTGCCTCTCCTTTTGCTCTTTCCAGTCAAAACACTAACTTAAGCGTCAAAGTGCCCTTGTCAAACACCACACTAGTATCCCCTTGTTCTAAGGCATTCTCTCCTCTTGTAGATCCGACCAGACGATGCAAAGCCAGGCAAAACAAGAAACCTGACCACCATGCGGCCCCGCATGCAATATTATGCCGGTCTCAAGCATCAACTGCATGTACACCTTTGAATTGAAGCAACCATAGCACATAATGCAAAAACATGTTTGGGATGCATCAGCTTTGTAATTTCCTCAAACTGTGGTCCCTCGACAAGTAATCATTATTTCTTTTATCATCTGCCCCTCACAAAACCTAAACATGTTATCAATCTATTTCATGTAGCAAGTTGAGTGTCTTTAAATATAAAACACGCCCTCTAAATCCTAGAATAACATGCCTGAGACACATGCATTGACAGTGAAACTCTCTGGTTACTTCCTCCAAAAGCTGCTGTGAGGGCTTGCTTTTGACAAACATAGGCAGAGAATCTGAAGAACCCAATATCCCACAATGGAGAGAACCACTTTGCAACCTTTCTGGGAAGAAAGCCAAGTTGGACAGAGTATGGTGCAAGAGAAATTAAATTACTTCTCTAAAAAAACCACATAAATATTAACAGGAAAGGTGGAGAGATTAATTGTGTGACGTGTGCATTCAAAGAACAAATCCAGTCAGGAGAAGATTTACAGCGGTCCCACAACTTAGATAACTTGAATGAATACCTAGAACTAATTATACTTAAAGAAAGATCCATACAAGGCACTCAAATGAGGTGATGAAGCCAAGTTGGACTTCAAAGAGAGCCCATTAAAAAAAGTTCTTTCAGCATAAAGCAAGAATCTAAAGTATACGTGGAGGTTGACTAATAATTCTTTACGTTAACATTGATTCCATAGTCACAAGTCACAACACCTGATTCTATTGCAATAAATATTTCATGTCAAAAGCCCGTTCAACTTTGTCTAACCATGCACTACTCAAAAGCCTGTCTAGCAAAGGTCCAATACTAAACCAAGCAATTTGAACTTACCCTCGCTAGAGAACTCATTTGGGCTAGGTACAAGAATGCTAACAGCATTTTCATCGGCAGGAATACTCTTGTTTCTCTTTAGAACAATATTTGAAAAACCATCCACATTTTCAGATGATTTTCCCAAGAAAGAAGCCAGTTTCTTAAGCTGTGCGCCATTGCAATCTGCTGCGTTGTGAAAGAGATAGCTTAGACCAACCACAGATGCTTCAACTGAACCAAGGAACTTGAGACCAGATAACAATTATGCACCGTAATCGCCAAGACAGAGAGTTCAATTACACGATTAAAGACTTTGTATATCAGAAAAAACCCATCTAAATAGGACCAAAATATTGTTCACAAAATGTAGCAGTAGAAAGATGTGACAAAATCCTAGTAGGTAAACATTTTTAGAATGAATATTCAAGGGACTGTCAAGATATTAATATTGCAGCCTCGTTTTCATTTGAAGTAAGAAATGCCGGGAAGTAGGCATTAGCAAATAAAATAAAAGTGCTCACTTGTGGGAAATGCATGGAAGGAAACATGTCGGGAGGTCTGTACAAATGAATTCCAGGTACTGAAGCAACTAAATCAACCATTGCCTCAACAAAATCATACTTTGTCAACTCAAAAATCCAATGAGCCTGGCTGGCTCAGGAGAGATGCCATAAACCCAGCCAGCTGAGAACAAAAATCAGACGTTAACTCTTCATCCCAGGCATGATTTTGAGTAAAAAGAGACGTCCAGTCAGGAGAACTTCTGACAGGAAAATCTTGCCACCAGATGGTTTTGGTCACAGCATTCCACTGAAGTCAAAAGAATATATTAGTGGCACCAACCAAAACACAAAAATGATCGAGGAAAGAATCAAGGCTTTTGCTTTAGCTAATCAAAACCTTTCCATCCATCCAAATATGTGCGGAATTCAAACAAGATTTCGAGCACATGGGAAATGTCTATTATTGCTAGAAAATAAAAAAGGACACTTACATGAACATAGGAAGTAAAAGTAGCACAAGCATGTCACGCAGAGTTCTTTATCTGTTATTAACATAGCTTGACAAATGATTGGACAAATTTGCAGTTAAAGTAACCCTGTAATGGTGATTTAGAGAAGGAAAAAAAACACTGTAGAGGAAGGATACTGGTTTTTCTAGGAGGTTGGCATTTCATTTCTCCACTTTTATCATGGAGCTCGTTCATGACTGGTTTGGAAAGTGTGAATAAAATCAAAACGTGGTAATGTTCAGTTCCTTTGTCCCTCTTCATTTGGTTGATAAGACAGACTGTGTTAGGCTTACACTACTATGGTTTCCTTGATTTATATTCTTTCATACTTATTGACATTCCCTCAATCTCTTCCTATTTGGAGGATTGGTAAAATTACTTGCGTATGCAATGCTTTAAATCGCGACCATATGATTTACCAGGTACGACTGAAAGTGTTGGTGAAATAGGACCGTATCTTGAACCCCAGCATCTGTAACATATTACCACGTATGGTATAAATATTTTCTTCTTGGCAGAAATTAACCATAGAAATTGAGGGATACCCAGTAAAATATAGAAACAAAGGGCTTAAAAAAATTAACCACCTGTGACAGCACTAAATTTGCAGAAGTAAGTATAACACGAAGGAAACCATCCCTCTGTAAAACAAACAATTTGGTATGATGACAACCAATGCCCTTTTTCTTCAAGTCTTCACCAAAAGCTATGTCCTCAGGAAACAGGGGATACCTAATGAAACAAATACAAAGATTATACACACAACAAAAAAGAAATAAATAAATTCAAGGATACATCATACAAGTCCAATTCAATACCCATGTTAGTTTGCGCTCAAATAAGTGAAATAACGAAATTCATGGAAAAAATACTCACACGACAGTTAGGTTGGAAAAATCTGTGTAAGGCACAGAAGTTCTTTTCTCAAGGCTAGAATTCCAACATCTCTCAGTATTATGGCAAGCAACTGTCACAGGCAGATGCCTGGGAATCTCAAAGGATAATAAATACCTACAAAACACAAACATCCGTGTAAGAAATAAAAACAAAATATACAAAAAAATAAAAATTCCACAAAATGAATAAAATAGAGATACACAGAACAGATATGTTGAAAGTGAGTTTGGGTGTGACCGTTCCAGGGAGAGTTTGGCTGTGACCATTCCAAATAGGTCCATTTCTCTATAACAAACTGAAATTTGTTGAAATTTTTATGGACTAAAATATAATAATACATTGTAGCAAAAATTCTTAGTTCAGTTAAAATGGCATAAATCAATTGAACAAACACAACAATCGCCGCAATAGAAAAGAGTAGAAGATTTTTGCTACTTCACCACAAAATATTACTTGTAAAAGTTGCAATGAACATTTGAGAAATGTTTTCAACAGGATGAAGAAGCTCCTGCAAGGAAATGCTCTCGACAACATGACCCGAAGAGCAATAATCATCCATAAATCCCAGGCGATTAAGGTAAAACTTCTTCCCAGGAGCACTTATTTTCCTCTTCACAGCACCATCAGAAAAAGAATGGCGATAATCGAAACGCAACTTCAATGGATTATCCTTCCCAATAGCTTGATTTTGTACATTCAAACTATCACTACGTAATAAATCCTGGCATTGATTAATCAAACGGCTTGCCCTAGCAATTAGGTCTTCCCATTTGGAATCAGAAAGTGAAAAGGCGAATTCAGCGTCAACCTTGGAAGCGAGCACTCTCTTGAATCCACGTCGGCTCGACACGGTTCCTTGCGACTGCGACTGTGACTGCGATTGCGATTGCAAATCCAATGCCCGTCGTCGGCCATGGCCGCAGAGAAGCTGCCTCTCCTCAAAGACTATTCTCTGGACGACGAACCCGACGCGACGACCAACGCGGCGTCGACAATACCGGTTCGCGCAGACGAGAGAGACCTCGTCGCCAGCGGAAGCTCCACCGCGCGGCGTCTCACGATACGGACGCCATTGACAAATTCTCCGTTGAGAGAAGCCCTATCCCTAGGTTCCTGGAGGTAAAGTTTGCGGAGGCGCGGGTCGAAGAGGATCTGGCAGTGGTGGCGGCCGCCGCGGCGGTCGGCGAAGAGGAAGTCGGAGCTTCGGCGGCTTCGGCCGATGAATTAGCGGCGGCGGGCGAGGAGACGAAGGGATTTTGCCGGAGAGGTGGTCGCCGCCGAGAGAAGAGGGAGGCCGAGATGCTCCAACTCCACAACCGCAATAGTGCAGCTAGGGTTTGTGGTATTCTTGTGGCGATCTCCGATTCTTCTTCTCTTGTTCATAGTTTCGGAAAATGGAGAAGATGATGATGAAGAAGACGGAGAATTATTGTCTGGCGCAGAAAAATCCGCCATTAACGAGAGAGGAAGAACAATCAATCGACGGGGAAGGAAAAAATAAAAAGAAAATCAATCGGGGAATTAATTGAATGAATTGATGATGAAAATAAATGAATGAATTGAGGGAATTAGTTGTGAAAATTGAAAGAAAAGGATTGAAATGGGGGTAATTTGCATTTGGAACCCCCCTCGTAAAGTGCAATGGCGGACTCCGGTTCCTTCCCGGGCAAATTTTATCGGTGCTTTTTCAAAAATAACTTTTTCAAAAAAATTTATTCAGGTAATGACCTCTTTTTTTTTTTATTTTTAGGTAACTTTTTAGACATTAAAACAGTTTCAATTTTTTTTGTTTCCACCTTAGTTAGGCTCCTCTCTTCGATACAATCTTTTTTCTCTTTTTAAAAAAAAATAGGACAACTTCGGTGCTTAGAAAAAACCTTTTTTTAGTGTAAAAAAAAAAAAAGATATTATCTACTCAATTTCAAATTTTTTTTAACCCTTTTTTCAAATTTTGCCAATTTGATCCCCCCTCATTCATAGTTTTTTTTAAATCCTCTTTTTTTTGAAGGGAGAAATTCTCTTTCACAGTTTTCACTTCTTTTTTTTTTTTTAATTAGAGTTTTCACTACAAATTACACGTTTATTTTTTATTTTTCTTATTATTATTACTTATTGAGCTAAAGCATATTGACACCCCCTCTGTTTTACTTAGGGCCAATAATTTTTGATACAATACGATGACACAATATGAAAACGACACGAGATAATAGGTTTAAACCGCACGTTTATTAATTGGGCTATAAATAGGTTAGCACAAATAACACGAAAACAAACAGACTGGATTCGTGCTGACACGTATAACACACCTTAATACGTTTAATTAAACGGCCGTAAACCTGTCAACATGGCACGACACGACCCGCTTGTTTATAACACATTTAAACTTAAAAATAAAAATATTTGAAATATTTTGTAGTAGGTTAGTATTAATTAGATGTTGTGTTTTTGTTAATTTTCTTTATTGGTTTTTTTTTAATTTTTTAATTTTTAGTTAACTGGGTCATAAATGTGCCATATGCGTGTTGTTATTGTATCAATCAGTCACAGCCCGCTTAATAATCGTGTTAATCGTGTCGTGCCGTGTTATACATGCCATAAGTAAGTCGTGTTCGTGTTTGCATTTCTAGCACGTTTATTAATCATGTCGTGTTCGTGTTCAGCCTAAACGTGTCGTGCTGTAAACGTGCCGACACAAACACGTTTACTACCAGCCCTAGTTTTACTCAAATTATAAAGCCATTCTTTAAATCAAACCAACCGCATATACACCCTTAGACTTAACACTGTTAATTTCTTATTTAAAATGACAAAAAAAAAACCCGTTTAATATTATCTATTGATCTAAACAATTAAATCCTAGCCATTGATTTAGGAAAAAAAAAAAACCTCTAAGTGTGCTAACAAGCTAAACAAGGCCGCCACCAAATACCCCTACCCTTTCCCCTCCCCCTCCTCCCACTGTTAGACTAGGTGCCTTAAGAATTAAATGATGTATAACGTTTTTAGAGACATTTAATTAATAAAGAGTTTATTATTTTCATATATCAAATGTTGTCCTCTTTATATTCATTTCTATTGAATACATGATAAACAAACAAAAGTCTGATACTGTTAATTTAAACCTTTAAGATCGTGTATATGATGGGTAGATTATGTGGAATACGTGAATCTTAAAGATGATAGTATAAATGATAAGGTCCATAATCAAGAGAATAAAGTTGGATGCTTTATTTATGTTAAGATTGTTATGTTGTCTACATCCTTAATGGGAGACGACTTCTCTTGGTCATCAAAGTGGGACTCCACGAGTAGAAACATAGGTATATTGTCATAGATGACGATATATTTGATCAAGACAAAAGTTGAATTGACTTAATTAATAATTTCGTTTGTTTAAATCAATTTACTTTAGACAATTATATATGTTGCATCTTAATCTTGAAATGAATAATGAGCCTGTATTTTTAACTTGTATCTTTTGATGTACCAAAGAGTGACATCATGAATTGGATGAGGGTAAATATACCAGTATATTGGAGACATGACTCTTGATTGATGTAGACTTGTTATTTACAGATTTGGAATCCATAGCTCTTTTGTAAAGTTAATGAAATTCTCTTACAGGTATTATCCTGTGATTGGAAAACTAGAGTACTCAATCATTTAAGTACATAGGTATAACCGAATGGTATACTATTTATAGATAGTAAGTTTTTCAATGGTGAGATAATGGAACATAAGAGATAAGGTATAACAAGATTTATCCTTAAGCCGATTATTCATATCTTATGGAGATGTTACACATTATGATATGTCATGGATTATTAGCTTATTAAAGCTTCATAATTTTATATAGTTCGAAAGTGCAGCTCTAAGCTTTTAGTAAAATAGTGTTAAAGTTGATAATAATATAATATATGTATCTAAGATATGTTATTTTATAATTATAGGAGCTTGATATATATATATGTCCATCAGGTCCCCTTTGTTAACTCATAATAATTCCTGTAATGATACGTCATGTTTTTCCTACACATTGATGACTTATGTAAATTATACTAAAATTTGATGGATTGGATTTAATAATTCATGTTGGCTTATTAGTTGAATTAACTTTGTGAATTAATTCAAGATAAACATGTTGAATTATTTGGATAATATTTTATTTGGTATAGGATTATCTATATATGACTGTTTTAATCAAATAACTTCTCTATTGAGTTATTTGAATTAAAATTAAGGCTCTATCTAAGATTTCCTTGTGATATAAGATTTTCTGAGATTTTCATATTATCGCTTGGTCGGTAAGCCGGTTGCCAAGTTCGGTAGGCCAATGCCGCTAGTTCAGTAGGCTGATGCATGAGTTCGATTGGCCGACTATGCGATCATCTTGATACACATTTTTGGTGCGTTTTTTATTAGAAGTTAATCAATACTCAAATTTTAAAATCTAATCTAATAAGGACTAACCTCAAATTGGACCACTATATAAAGGGAATTATTTTTCATTGTTCCTTAGATCATTTGAGAAGTATACAGAGAGTATTCTAGTACGAGAAACTCTGAAACTCTTAGAGAGTTATTGTTCAACATCTAAAACCTTAGCTCTTGGTTTTTTCAAGTGTTTGGAAGGAGAGGTCACCAGAGGAAAATTAAACGACGTGCGATTACCCGCATTCCGATCATGGAAAGAGAATAACAAGGAAGGCCAATTGGTTGATACTCTTCCAAACATTCTTCTCTAGTTGCAATTTCTATAGTTTTTAGTTTACTAAAGATGTACGTAAGATATTTTTTTAATTTATGTACTAAGTATATCAAACTTATTATTTGTAAAAGACTTTAATTTAAAAATTTTTAAAATTTTGCTGTGTACCGTTTTTCAACACCCACCCCCAAGTTCACCCAACTTCCTCTTGCTTCTAACCCTCCCTCTGCTACCTATTCCTTCATCTGCCTATCCCTCCATCCCAACCTCTACCCTTTACCTGTTGCCCTAGCATATCCCAACTACCTCTCCCATGCCGATGCCGTCGCCTACCTACACACCCCCAACCCAGCTTAGCCCGTATGTCATCCGCCCTCCTACCTCTCCTATGTCGTTGCCCACCCGCTAGGGCCCAACCCAAACCACTCATCGTGCCTTCCTCCTCTCCCACGCCATCACCCACCACCTTTTCCCACTTAGCCTACCCCCTCCTCCCATCTCGTCTGGTTTACGACCCTGCAATAACTCCATCACCCTACCACCCTCCTTATCTTGTTAAAATAAAAAAAATAAAAAAATTTTGATCAAAGTCAACTGTTGGCTAGGTTAGGGCTGGACCAGGTCAAGTTAACCAACGTAGATCCTGAAACTAGCCCACCCACTTTTTCCTTGTGTCATGGGCCTAGTTGGACCTATAACATCCCTTACCTTTTTTTAAATTGCCGTGTGCCTAAGCCCACTGCCCTTTTTTTGTGACAGGCCCAAAAATTGGGCCCCTGTAAAATTGCTTAGTAGCTCTGGGCCCCAGCCCAAAGACTACTTCAATCCTAGCCTACATTTTTTTTTTCCTTCTTCTTGGTAGCCATTCATTACAGAAAAAAAAAACACGAATTGATAAAAAATAAAGTCAACCTAAAACATACATACACACACACATACACACACACACACACACACACACACATACATACATAAAAAAACCAAATTCTTTTTTTTTTTTTCACTCTTCTTGGCAACTATGTGCCGTACATTACAATCAAAAGGAAAAAAAAGTTTCTTGAAAACTGAATCGTAAACAATCAGAATAATATATATATATATATTATATGAATATATAATTCCTGCTGAATCCATAAATATAATTATATTCGTGTATATATATATATATATATAATCTGATATTTATAACAATAGTCCAAACAATATGAACACAATAATGTATTCTCAAAATTCAAATTTACCAAATAGTGGAGAAGAAATCTATGTCAATAATTCAACATAAAGAAGATCTAAATACTACTTGTTAGAACATAATTTATGATGAAAACCATTATCATACTAAGATCATTCATGTCAAATCACCAAGAGAATTAACAAGATATAGAGCTAATCTGAATCCATAAATTATGATGTGATTCTTAGTCTGTAGATTGAGGATTTTTTAAGTCTAGTATGTAAGTCATTCTTTAGAGAATGTTTCCATAAATGGGTGACAGAAAGAAAACGTATGTATTGACTTGGAGACCACAACCCTTTTATATAACCACAAACCCTAAAGTTATCATTAATTACCAATTTAGCCCATCATAAAATCAGTAATTATATTTTGGTCTCTACACATAAGAGGCATACACTTAATGTATTTTAAAAGCCCAAAACCTAAGTTAATCACTTTAATTGCGCTAAAGTTATCTAATAGCCTATAATACACATTTTTTAATATATAAGCCATAATTGGATTTAACTTCAACACATGGATGTATATATATGTATTTTCAGATTTCATTTTTAGAATTAATTCCCCGTCTAATTTAGAAAAGTGGAAGGGATACTGCGTTTGTCTTTAGTATATGATACAGCAAAAATGGATATTAATGGCAGAAAAAGTTGGTCACTTAAAAAGAAAAAAGTTTAAAATTGTTGTGAATCAAGAGTGTGTATGTGTAGATGCCACCTCTTAGTATGTCATAAGTTATATGTAAAAGGTTTTATTGTAAATTTATAATTTATATTTAGATCACATTATCTCACCATTGAATCCCTCATAAGTGAAACTATAAAAAATTGCTTTGTCTTTCATTTTCTCTTATGTCTTTTCTCTTGTTTTCTTTAATCTTTTGTTATATTTAGCTTTGTTTTAGAACACATTATCAGCACAAGTTATAGCTATCATTTCTTGTCAAGGTAAAATTTTACTAGAGCATATTGTTGCTTCCTAGTATTTGTCTTTTTTCTCATTAACCTAATTGGTTCTTAGTGCTTATTGCTTTAGTTAGCATTTATATATATCCTTTTTTTTTCATGCTTATCATAATGCTTTAACATACATTCGCTTTTACACCTTATTTTAATTACAACTTATGTATATCTCCTTGCAGTTTTACACTCACGCACGTATATTGATATTAATAATTTGTTTACATGGCATGGATATACGTGTATTTGTCTTTACTAGCATGTAGCTTTTGAGTCTATAGAATGACTAGCCTTACAAGTCTATACGGAATAAAAATATATACATATTTATTTATTATGATGATCATATATATAGTTTTCATGTTTCAATTCTTTATTACCATAATCAATAGGATTACCATTATTTTTTTTATATGGTGGAGTATGTTATTTTCTTTTATTAATAATAAATTGTTTAGAAATCACTTTATTATGTGTATGATGGATGAACTTTATTATATAATTTTTTCTCGCTATCAATGTTTTGTATATATTTCAATTTATTGACAGTTACAATAGATATTGTTAAATGTTGAATACGTTTATTGGTAATCAAAATTGTTTCATGCTGTAGCATTTTTATTAAATATATTGCCATTATTGTTATGCAACTTTCATATATATTACCGACTTTATTATTTGTCATATAATAGTTTACAAAATGTGAAATCTTACGAAGCTCGAGTTCATTGCTTTTGATATTTTTGGGAAAAATTATTTAGCATGGACTCTTGATATTGAGATCCACCTTAATGCTATGAACCTTGAAAATACACTAAAAGAAGAAAATGATGCATCCTCATACGATCGCACAATGGCAATGATATTCCTTTGTCATCTTCTCCATGAAGGATTGAAAACTGAATATTTTATGGTAAAAGATTCATATGTCCCTTGAAATAATTTAAAGGAAAGATATAGCCACCAAAAGATTGTAATTCTTCCAAAAATCGCAAGAAATAAAAAAAAAGAGTAGAAGATCTTGCCTTAGAATCAGAGGGAAAGCACGGGAAACTTAGGGAGAAAACGCCTAAACTCGAGAGAGAAAGAAGCCTCTCTTATACTATCTGAAGGTGAGATTCGATGGCTTGGATTGGCTCTCAGATAAATGATCTAATGGCTAAGATTAGGTTTCTTTTTTGACTTCCCGCTCAAACTGAAGCATTGTCTTTTCAAACTAGGTGTTGACGTTAGCAGTACAGAGATATTTCAAAATCCTCCACTCACATTGCACCATGTGTGGTGGGTAGTTGAGGCTTTGAAACACCCGTTATTTTAACGGGTATGATTCTGTAAAAATCATATGAATAAAATGTTACTTTAGCATTTTTTTACTAAGTCTTCGCAGTAAATATTTTAAATCTACCTATCACTCATTTCTACCAACCTTGTCCCGCTGCATTAATGCTTAATTAAGTAGCCTCAACTACTTACAGATATAGAATTAATTCACTTCAACTACCAGGAGACATTGATATATTTTCTCAACCACCTTTTTAATGCTTCCTTCATCTTCTTCTACAACTTGCCCCATTTGTCCCCTCAATTATGTTGATGTTATTTGCTAAAAGTCTTCATGGGAGACATGATAATATTTTCTTTTAATGCTCATTTAATTCTCTCCCGCTCCTTAATTATCTTGATGCCTATTTATTCAACAATCACCACTCTTTTCTCTAGTTTCTCATTCTCTTCTTTCTCGCTTCAAATTTTAAACTAAAGACACAAAGCATAAAGCTCTCTTTGCAACCACGACAACTATAATTTTCAGC
>CAMOHE010048295.1:32382-42745 GCA_946598075.1 Artocarpus hirsutus
TCTATGGTATATTTCTTTTTTTTTTTTTGTTTCATTTGTGCGTTATTTCTTTTTTTTTTTTTTCATTTCTTAATTTCTTTTTTTCCTTTTTGTCTTTGGTTATTTCATTGTATGGTCATTTTTTTTCATTTTTTTTTGTTTTGTTTAAGCGTTATTTTAGTCCCTTAAGTTAACTTCTTATTTTTTGCTTTGTAATTTGACATTTTCATTTCACTTTTTGTTTGATCCACATTCTTTTATTGTCTTCTCTTTTGCTTTTATAATTTTTTTTCTTCAGTTTTTTGTTTTGTTCCGAAGGAGGCTTTTGCTTATCTGGTTGGATCTTCGTGGAGAAGGAATTGCTCCAATTATGTACGTAAATTTATGTGTTTTGTTTTAATCTGACATTTGGCTCGTATTTATAATGTTGGTGATGATCAGTGATGTTTAGATTGATTATTTGCCTTCTTAGATTGATAATCTGTGCTATCATTTGTAGATCTATTTAATATGTTTTTGATATTGCAATTTTTTATGTATCTGGTCAAAAAGAAAGAAAATGTATTTAATGAGTTACTGATATTATAATTTAGTATGCCATACGTAAAAAAATAAGGAATTTGTTTTTTGAAAATTCTGTTATACTAGGTATGCATTCTATCTGTTTTGACATCTTTGTTCATCTATCATTTTGTTTTGTTGTTAATAAATGTTACCAATCTGTATTGAATGGTATTATATTGTTTTTCTATGTCCTTTAACTTTTCATGAATAGATACTAGTTACATATACTTACTCTTCCTTTGTTTTTATGAGTTTGTTGGTTTATCATACTTTAAAATAAGTAATATTTAAGTTTAGATTACATTTTTTTAGTATTGATTATTTGTTTTTTTTTTTGTGTGGCTATATATATATTTAATGTGTTTTATTTTTTGTTTTATTTTTTATGAGGCGATAATAACTATATGTTTTTGACACGTTGAGTTGATATAGTTTCTTCAAATCTTGTCGTAAATATTTTCATCTCATTTAAATTCAAATTTTTTCTAATGTTTGTTACTTAATCTTTTTTTAGGATTTTTGTTTTCTTTCTTTGATTTTGTTTTTGGAACTTTTTTATAATTCATTTTTTTTCACTAAACTGCCTTGCTGGTCATTTTGCTGTAATAATGTGTTTTGGTTCTTTGGTTTTTTAAAAGAAAGTTGTAAACCATTCACTTGGTGGTTTGAGGACAAATTCATATTTTACTCTAATAATTTATTTCAACATTTTACATGTTTTTTGTGGTTGCCAGTCTTTGCAAAAACACTTTTCAGGTAGCTATAAGAAACATTGTACAATATTTTAACCTTTTCAGCTCTTTGGTGTGTCTTGTCTGCTTTGTCCTTATTTGTCTCTTGTATTTTTGTTATGGACAGTCGCTTCTTGATCCTTTTCACGCTTACTGTGTTGTATTACGCTTCCACCTTTGGTTTTTTTTTTTTTTCCTCTCCTCTTTGTTCTGGGTTCTTTGCCAATTTACACAAAAAAAAAGACTTTACTTTTTATTAGGGTTGGTAATTCGTATTCGCATATCGTATTTGTATTAATACATTTACAACATGATACGATTAAATTAAATACATACACGATACGATTAATAAATGTACTTAAAATATAAACATGAATACGACACGTCTAAAACACGTTTAACACAGTACGACATGATTAAAAAAACTTATTATATAATTTTTTTATTATATAATTTTTTTTAAATTTTGACAAACAAAATTTCAAAAATTAAATTTTTTAACTATATAAATTTTTTTACCATAAACTCAAAAGTCTTTATTAGAGTAAAAAATATAACAATATTTAATTATTGAAAATTTTAAACTGTATTTTTTTCCAGTTTTTAAATTTCAACTAACCAAAATTAGACAAAAATTGATCTCAACAGCAACACCTTGAAACACACGGGAACAGGTAGTGTTTATACAAAGGAAAATGGGAGAAAATCTCTCTTTTTTCGATATGCAAGTCCTCGTTCAAAACCATAAAACCATAATAAATATATTAGAAGCCCTCATTTGATAAACAATGTCGATTCACCTAGGTGGTGGGTTGGTGGCATACTTAACCTTGAGTGCAAAGTTTGATTCCTTGCAACTGCAAAATCTTAAAATTTTTTAATTTTAAGTTTTAACATGTTAAAGACGTTCGTGCCATGTTTGAAATTATCGGCTCTACTTTCTATACTCCTTTTTATCTCCTTTTGTTGTTTGGCCACTTTTTACAGCTCTTACATAAAACTATTATTGTTTTCATATTTTACTTTTTCCCACTATCATTTTCCCCGTTCTTAGTTTTATTATTTATTACTTTTTTCCTTTGCTTTCTTAAAAATGCTATTGTTTTCATATTTTATTTTTTTCCATTCTTATTTTTTTCCCGTTCTTGTTTTTATTATTTATTACTTTTTTTCCTTTGATTTTTGCCTTTGTAAAATTTAATACTATTTTGTATACTTCAAAATCATAATTTTTAAGGTATTATGTTCTAATCTTATGTTTTTTTTTTATCAAGTTTTCTTCTTCTGTTGTTGTCTCTGGATCTTTTATTGCTTTTATACTAGAAAAAAACTTTAAATGATATATTTGGGTTCTCCTCCCATTGGTTTATTTTGTCATTTTCTGTTTTCTTTTTTTATTCCCTTACTTAAAATTTATTTGTCTAAAAACTTTTTAAACATTTTATAGACATTGATTTGTTTCCTATTCTTTTTTTTTTGTCTGCTTCTATTCTTTGATTTTCTAAAAGAAAGCTTTAAAATCATAATTTATATGCTTCCATTCTGTTTTCTATTCTTTGATTTTAAAGAAACCTTGCAACCTTGCGGTTGCAATGTTTGATTCCTTGCAACCTTGCGGTTGCAATGTTTGATTCCTTGCAACCGCAAAAACCTGAAATTTTTTTATTTTAAGTTTAGACACGCTATAAACGTGTTAAAACATATTAAACGTGCTAGCACAAATTCAGCATATTTATTTACGTATTATTCGTACCAACCTATTTATGATCCAATTAATATACGTACGATTTAAACCCATTTATCTTGTGTCGTTTTTTTATCATGTATTCGTGTCGTATCTGAAATTGCTGGCGCTTTACTTTCTATACTCCTTTTATCTCCTTTTGTTGTTTAGCCACTTTTTACAGCTCTTACATAAAACTATTATTGCTTTCATATTTTACTTTTTCCCATTATCATTTTTCCCCGTTCTTAGTTTTATTATTTATTACTTTTTTCCTTTGCTTACTTAAAACTGTTATTGTTTTCATATTTTATTTTTTTCCATTCTTATTTTTTTCCCGTTCTTAGTTTTATTATTTATTACTTTTTTCCTTTGATTTTTCCCTTTGTAAAACTTAATACTATTTTATGTACTTCAAAATCATAATTTTTTAAGGTATTATATTCTAATCTACTTTTTTTTTATCAATTTTTCTTCTTCTGTTGTTGTCACTGGATCTTTTATTTCTTTTATACTAGAAAAAAACTTTAAATGTTATATTTGGGTTCTCCTCGCTTTGGTTTATTTTGTCCTTTTCTGTTTTTTTTTTTATTCCCTTACTTAAAATTTATTTGTCTAAAAACTTTTTAAACATTTTACAAACATTGATTTGTTTCCTATTCTTTTTTTTTTTGTCTGATTCTATTCTTTTTTTTTTTTGTCTAATTCTATTCTTTGATTTTCTAAAAGAAAGCTTTAAACTATTCACTTGGTAGTTTTTGAACAAATTTATATTTTGCTTTAGTCGTTTATTTTCTTTTATGTACATATTATAATATACGTGACAAATATTGCTTTTTATAATATTTTATGCATTCTTTATGGCTGCTATTGGGGTTTTTCCCTTTGAAAAACATTTTCGCAGGTAGCTACAAGAAATTTGCATAACTATATATGAACTGATTTGTTGCATATTGCTAACACTATTTAATATCTGAGCCACAAGTTTTATATAGAACAATTGTTGTTTTTTATATTTGCTTTCCCTCTATTTTGGCTTCTTTTTTGCTGGTTCTTCCTTTTATTATTTTTTGGTTTCTTTATTTAATTTTTTTCCTTTGTAAAACTTAATACTATTTCAAATAATAAAAAATCATAATTTATATAAGTATTATATATAGTTGCTCACACTGTTTTTCTTACCTCTTTTATCTTTGACTAATGACATTATTATCACATGTATTTTCAATAGTTAAATTTAACTATTGAAAAGTTTTAATCTGTTTGTTCATGTATAAAGGCACAAGCATATTTAGGAAATGAGAAATTACATTTATTTTTGCTTTTGTACATTACTTTTATTTTTTATTAATTTTGCTCAGCTCATTTATATTGTACATAATTATAGGGAATGTTTTAGACTATGAAATTTAATCAGCATAAATATATCATCAGGATGTACATTTTTACATTATTCTGTTTATAATAAATTATGGTTAGAAATGTGTAATTTCATATTGATTACTACAAGTTAATGTGTTTAATGTATGCATTCAAAAGTTTTGGAAAACAAAATATCACAAGATAATATATTATCATTTATATAAATAGAAAAAAATGTAGTTTTTTTCATTTTTAACAATGTTTAAAACTAAAAAAGAATCTTTTTTTTTTTATTTCAATTTCAAAGCATTAGTTAAGATATAAGTTTTTAAAGCATAATGCTTAATAAATTATTTCCACAAATATATGTTCTATGTCTTTTGAAATCTTTGAGTTTAAACGGTTAAAATATAATTTGCCCCAAAAAATGAAAATTACCTAAATAAAAATCAACGTATAAATTTAGTACGAACAGATCAAACAAACATATAAATGACTCTACCTGTTTCTGCCACTTTTCCACTTCTCAAAGGCCTTTTTTCAGCACTTTCTCATTTCTCAAAAGTTTTGAGATATAGGCAGTATTTTGGTTTAGTGACCAATAAAAGAATTCCAGTACTTTCAACCAACACCTAATTTTTAACATTATAAAATACCAAGCAGCTTCCCAGATGAAAATAAGCTGTTATTTTGCAAAAAACACAAAACACACGTAGGACAAAAAAGGATAACAAATTACAAATAGAAAAATACACAAGTCAGTAACCTAATAAAATCATCAAATAAAAACACAAAAGTCACAAACTATGAATTAAAACACAAATACACAAAAAAAGGCTTCATTTAAAAAAACTGGATAAAAAAATTCTGAAGAATTTACACAAACCTAATACAAAAATCAAGTTCTTTTTGGACAAGGCTTAATTGCCTTACAATACCATAGATGGCAGCGTAAAATTGCCATTGATTAAAATCTAACAAAAAGGAGATATAACATGCTTGTTAAGAATGTACTTTATAAATATCTTTGAAATAAAAAAAAAAATCTCATAAATTATACGTTAGTCCAAAAATCAAGTCCACAACTTTATCATTGCAAACATATTTCAGACGACAAAAAATCGATTTACACAATATATTGTACAACTATTGAAGCTTTTAGCTTTTAAAAAGATGAAATAAATTAAACAAAATAACTTAGGATTTTTAACAAATACATCGTAGGTACTCAAACCTTAGTTTCCGGGAAAAACAAAAACTATTCAAGGAAAAAAAGACGCATTAATGGAAAAAATTAACACAACACGAAATAGAACTTAGATGTGAAGGCGGTCGTTCAAAAATAGTTACATAAAGGGTAAATAAAATGATTTTAAAATATGAGTCACAATAAATCCTTAAATATTGTAGATTCATGAAAGTTGTAAGATTGGGGCTATTTGGTAGTGCTTTTATTTTGTTTTTTGTTTTAGAAAAAGTTGAAAATAAGAATATTTTAAAAAATATACTAGGATTGTTTTTGAAATCGTGTTTGGTTGTATATAGTGGTATGTTTTTAAAAACAATTATTTTTAATAAAAATTATTAATATAAATAAAACCTAATTTAATTTAAAAAACTAATTATTAATATATTAATAATTTTTTTATTGACATCAACAAAAGGAAGAGCCTATTCTCTTTATCTTCCTCTCCTTTAGTGAGGAGAGACGCTAGTAGCTGGCCCACCCTCATGCCGACCAAGCGCACCCCCGACGGCCCAAAAACCCCAGACATCCTAACCACACCCTGACTGGCCACGACTCTACTCGTCGCAACAAGTTTCAGTGGCTTCGTCGGTTGCCGCCGCTTACGCCTATAGAAGCAGAAGATGAGGAGGAGGACGAGGAGAATCAGGCTGAAACTTGCTCCAAGAATGATTCCGATGAATGCTCCAATTGAGAGTTTCTTTGATTTTTTTTTTACAGGCAACAATGGTAGAGTTTCGACAGGTGATTTGGAATGGAGCCGGGAAGAACATATTGCAGGGAGGGAGAGGTCTACGACAGAGCTCTAATCTTCCGACAAAGGAGGATTCAGGGAAATTGGAGAGGCTTTGAGGGATTAAGCCTTTGAGCTTGTTGTTGGAAATCAGTTGAGGAGATGCTCGGAAGCTTGCTAGAGAAGCCATTGTTCTATAAGAAAAGTCTAGTTAGGTGAGTCAGATTGTTGATGGAGAAGGGTATGGTGCTGATGAAGTTGTTGGAGGAGAGATCAAGCCACATCAGGCGAGTCAAGAGAGTCAAGTCCACGCTCAACGACAAGCTTCACGACGAGATCCAAGCTAAGATTCCCACTACCAATGGGCTGGGTAGGTCACTTGGGTTGCCAGTGTGGTGGGCGGAGAAAGGAGGAGGAGGAGGGGGGGGCAGGGGTTCTGTGTTGAGGGGAGAAAGAGATAGATAGATAAATAAAGAGAGAGATTGGTAAAATGAAAACAAGTTTTTTTTTTTCATTTTTGATCTTTTTTTCTCAAATTTTTTGAATCCTTTTCAAAAAATTTTGAGCCTAAAACACTACCAAACATAGTTTGGAAATTATTTTCATTTTTACAATTTTTGAAAATGGGAAAAACCTTTTTGAAAAGGGAACCACATAGCCCCATTGTTTCTATTTGTATTTTTACAAATCAAAATGTTCAACTCTCTTTTATAAAAGAATCCCTAAAACTCAATTACAAAATTATAAATCCATGTGAAGAAAACCATAGATTAACCAAAAACTAAGTAAAAAAATTCAACTTAACCCACCTCTTTTGCTTTGCAATCTTTCTGTATCTAATTTATATGTCCAAATCCATATTTTTCATCAAAAATAAAAAATAAAAACAAGAGTCATCAAATAAGGGAATAAGATAGTCCAATAATGCTTATTGTACTTGTAATGATTAAGAAAATTCTAGAATTAAATAATATAATATGTAAGTCAAGGATTTTCCTAAAAATATTATATTTAATTTTTATGACTAAAGGATTATGGAATTGATATAAATATATCAAAAATTCTATAGCAAATTTTAAAGTTAAATTTATTAACTCTCGTGATTTAATAATTTGGTCAATAAATTCTATTGCAAATTAGAGTGAAAGAAATTTCAATCCTTAAATAATGTGACAATTTTAATAATAAGAATTTTTAACTACAATATGAAGTTAGCAGTATATCGAGAAACATTCTAATGCTTAATAAGTCCTTGATTGCCAAATAATTTAAAATCGAAGTTACACGAGTAGCAATTACATAGAAAATGCTACGTGAGCTTGAAAACTGACACTGTCAAAAAAATAGATATTGATTATCGAGTTTAGATGCAGAAAAAGTTAAGTCTAGATTTTTTAAAGACTAAAAACAATCAAGAATTGGTACACGATTAAATCATATTTTAGTATCAGTTTACATTGTGATTAGTGTTGAATTGTACTTGAAAAATAGGAAAAGATATGTTAGAAATTTGATTTTCGTATCAGTAAAATTAGTCATCCCCCAGCAGTGCAAAATATACCTATTTGGGGGGAATCTTTGAAGATAAGAATAAAAAAGGACATTTAACCATGACTTAGACTTGATATGAGTGTATCCTTGGTACATTTAAGAGACAAAAATCTCACCAACCTTACCTTAAACATTGGCGCCATATTTAGTGGTTATTAACCTAAAATTTTCCTCCAAGTAAGCTTGACTTAGAGCTTAATTAAAAGTAGGTTAAGTGGAGGCAATTAATTTCCTTTAGTCTATAAGTACTTTAACCATCACAAGACCTCATTTTGGTCTCCATTTTCTCTCCTTTTCCTCCCAAAGACTGAGTACACCAAGAGGAAGATCTCCAAAAAAAATTTCTCCCACTTCCTTCCAATCCAGATTGATTTCTAGCTCTAAAATTTACCATGAAATTTTCTTCCCATTTTCTTCTCCAAGATTTGGTTTTTCCTCTACACAAGTTTTTTAAAAAATTTTCCTTCCTTTTCACTACAAAAATCACAAACCAAAGTAAATAGAGAGAAAAACTAGAATGGATTAGAAGTAGAAAGGAAGGAGAAGCAACAATTTTGGAGTGGTTTCTAGAGAAAAAGCGTCAAGGTAAATTCTAGACCCTTTTTCCTCTCTAATTTTAGATGACACAAGATTAGATTTTTAGGTAGCAAAGTTTGTGTTTTAGTGACTAAAACATGAAGACGGAGGAGGAAGATCTAGTCATCTTTAGAGAGCTTTCAAGAAGCGTTCTTTAAGGGAAAAGTTCTTAACTTTCCTCTTTAAATCCTTTAGTTCATTTAAAGTTTAGATTTTTATGAGTTAAGTTCATGTTTCAGTAAGTAAATGGTTTGTAATAATTTTTATTTATATTGGTTGGTGTGGCTTTATATGTATTTTGTTATAATAAGTTAAGTTATATAAGTTTAGTTTAGGTATGGTTCATGTTTGAAGTTGTGGAAAATTTTCCACAAACTTTGATCGCGAGAACGGAAACCTTAGAGTTAGATTTTAAAATTTTGTTGAACACAAAACTCTTAGATTTCAATGTTTTGAACAAAACTCCATGATTAAGCAAAAATGCAATTTTAAATCTAGAATGAGTTTCAGGGGTAGTTTTTCAAAACTATATGTAGCTATCCAAAACAGTTTTGGTTGTTGCCCAAAATTGTTTTGGTGCAGGTAGCCACTATTTTGGCCATTTCGGGTCCAAATTTCACGTTTTGTCAAACATAAAAGTTTTAGTTTTCGACAAGACAGATAACTTTTATAGAGCAACTTTTTCTAATATCTATCTCTAAAATACAGTTGATGACAATTTCCTAAAACTCTCCAAAAATTGCTTTTATGGGCTGTAACGGTTTTTCAAAGCTTCGGACCGATTCAAGGCCAAACTGTAATTTTCGCCAAACATAGAACTTATATGTTTCAATGAAATAAAGAACTTTTATGAAGAAACTTTTACAAAAATGTATTTCTAAAAGGGACTTTAACTTAGACTAACAAAAAACTGCTAAAACTTTTTAACTAATAAAGTTTGCAAAATAACAACAGGAAAAGGAATATGCTAAAGACTGTGAATGGAATTTTTAAATGAGCATAGAAGTCTATAAAACCCCGTATTTTTCAAACAAGCAATTTTTATAAAGAAAAATTTCAAAGGAAAAACTGTTATATAATTTTTCAGTAACCTTTAAAACTAATAAAAAAAGTACCTCTCAATACTAGTTTTGTAAATAAACGATTGCGTGGCTATAGAATTTCAGTTTTAAAAAAACTAAGAAATTATGGCACTCACAACAAATTATATAAGCTTTAGATTTAGTGTTTTTATCAATTTTAAACGAAATTTTAAAGCGCAATTTTCATACAAAATGTTGAGTTAGATAAGTATAGTTAAAGCACGACCTTACGTCATAAAATTGTAATAGTTTAAAACTGAATGTTGAACTCCCTTCATGAAAACCCAACATGTAAGATTTTTAATATTACGATGTTAGACGTGGGTCTAATGCAATGCTCATTCTTTAACGAATAATATGTAAGGCTAATAATTTTATGCGATAATATGAATGAAAATTGTGACTTAGAAGCACATTTTTTGTGATGTTTGTGAATATGATATTTATGATTATAAAGTTTATTATAAACTAATAACTTTTGCAGCAGATGGACTAGAAAAATTTTAATGACATAAAGTACCTAATATACGATTATTATGATTTTTGTTTGTAAGTTGTTCTCCACAATGCAATGCTGTAGTTTGCACGTGCAATATCTTTCATCCCAATTACTAAAGAGTTGTCACATATCCCACTTCATCAATTCAACTTTGTTGAATTCAATCAGCTTCAACAAAGAATCGATACTAGTGAAATTTTAAGGGGTAATATCCTTTACTAACTTTAATGGACTAAAAACATTATTAATTTTTAAATATATATTTATATTACTTTGTATTTATTTGTTATTAGATGTTATTGGTATCTTAACAAGTG
>CAMOHE010048296.1:0-53382 GCA_946598075.1 Artocarpus hirsutus
AAATGGAAGAATGCCAAGGAAAGAAATTTTAATGAAATAATCCATGATTTATGAATTGGAGTATGTTTATAATTTTAAGGATAAGTTTTATAAATTTTGGGAATGCTTTTCCAAACTATGATTATAAATAAAAACTATAATTTATAATAGTTTTGCTACAATTAATGGTTTAATGAATGAATGTAACGACATCTGTGATGTCTGAAAAGGGGGCGTTACACTAAGTGCATTTTTGTAACTCAAAGATGTTTTGTTTTGTTAATAATGATGTATGGTGATATAATATAGTATTAAATGATATCACAAATATGAATATTAATTTCATGTATTATATGAATGATTGACATGAATACTCCAAAAGTCGAGCACATCGAGAACAACGGTCATGTCGCCTAATTTATGGTCTAGTAAGCGATCAAGTCAAGTAACTGCATTCTCACCTACAACATGATAAAGTTTGAGAAAATGTGAAGCAATATTTTATAAGTAAAGGTTTGTAATTTAATGTTCTTATTTGAATAGCTTTTATGATTAATTTTCCTAAGCATGTTTTTGTGTTTATGTTTTTATTGTTTATGACAAGTTTTGAAGGAAGCATATATATATATATATATGTATGTATCACTTAATTAAGTGTTACACATATGCTTATGTTTATGATATCATACAAAATTTGGACTTGTCATATTTGGTTTGGGACTAAGTTCCCTACTCTTCTTATGATGACGCGCCAACTATGTTAATGGTGCGATGCTTAGGCCCCTAAAGATAAAATAAATAACATTTTGATATGGAAGTTTAAATAAAAGATATGTTATATAGATGAACTTGTGCCTTGTGTGCTAATATGCTTATGATTATGATCTTATGTTATGTTTTTATGAAAGTTCATATTTTATGTTGTGAGATAGGAAAGTGTACTTATTATGTTTATACTTAGTTTTATATTATGTTGCAGACAAAGGTAAATGGCATAAGGAATAAGTGGAGGACGGGGATGGGCATGTGTACAAGGAGTGTTGGATTGGAAATAGAATCATGCCATGAAAAAAATTGATTACTTCAGCAACAATTTTATTATTAATGTTATTTTCTACACTTATGTTGATTTAAGACTTGGTAATATTCCTATGAACTTTTGAATGTTTTGACACTGTTTAATATTTTCTTAATTGCAGTTTCTTAAGGATTATGCCATGTTTCTTTTATTTTGATATGATTAGGCAATTTGGATATATAAGCATATTTTTTATCTTTTTTCTTCAAGGGTTTTAAACATTGTTTGAAGTTTTATGTATGTCTATAATTTAATAAATGATTATATTTGTAAACTAATCGTTTTTGTAGGATCTTGGTTAGCTAATTATTATAGGTATTCTATCAGGCTAATCAAAGCAAAGGAAGCAAATCTAATAAGTAGTTTTTTAATGAAAAAAATGTATGTCTTCCTAGAATATCTACTTATGTGTAAGTGTTTTATTTGAATTGTTTATCTTTAAATAATGATTTTAACGGTAAAAGTAACAATTATTGTGACATCTGTAAGCAGGCGCTTCATAGACAGACCACACAACATCGCACTCATCGTCAAACTCAACATTACTAACAGTGAGATTAGCCATATTTTTTTGTCGATAATGGAAGCTCGACAGACATATTCTTCCTTTTGATGCGGAAGGAAGTGGAGATCAGTGAAAGAGATATTGAAAAGACCAACACGACCCTTGTAGGTTTCAATGGTGAGGAGACCATTGCAAAAGGAAGAATAAAGCCTCCTATTTTTGTTGTAGGAGAGAATAGAACGATGACTTCCTCATCATGGACTGCCTGTCTAGCTATAATACAATCCTTAGGAGGCCATGGATATACTCAATGAAGGAAGTCCCTTCAATGTACCATCAGAGGATTTGATTCCCGATGAGGCGAGGACTTTGAAAAATTAAAGGAAGCCAAGATAATGGAAAGAGCTGCTACCTTACGATTGTGAAGTAGAAATCAGAGACTGCATTATGACAACCATAAACGAGCCCAACAAGCAGGTCGAGAAAACAAGAAAGGGGGAGTTTGCCCTCGAACAACTTGATGAGGTGCAGATCGACCTTGATAACAAGAAGAGAATAGTGAATATCGGCTTGTAGCTTGACTCATAAGTGAAAAGAGATATAGTGAACTTTCTACGAGAAAACAAGGATTGTTTTGCCTGATCCCATGCTGATATGCGTGGCATCAACTCGAGCATCATAGTGCACCAATTGAATGTTGATCCCAACCACCGTCTAATAAGGTAGAAGTGGAAAAGGCTTGGACTATAGTACAACTAGATCGTCAAAGAAGAGGTCAAACGTTTGCTCGAAGTAGGGTTTATTCAACCAATGTAGTATCCTGATTGGCTCGCGAACATTGTCAAAGTATATAAGAAAAATGGTAAGCAGAGAATGTGCATCAATTTCATCGACTTAAACAAAGCATGTCCGAAAGACAGCTATCCACTGCCACACATTGGTCACCTCATTGATGCAACCTTGGGTCATGAAATCTTAAGCTTTCTAGATGCATTCTGCATCTAAAATCAGATCCTTTTACATTTGGAAGAATAAGAGAAGGCTACATCCATCAATAAGCAAGGAATCTTCTACTTTTAGGTAATAGCCTTCGGGCTTAAAATGCAAGAGTAATGTACCAGAGCCTAGCTAATATTATGTTTGAAGAAGAAATCAAAAAAGTTTCTATCAACAACATGCTAGTCAAGTCCCTCCAAGCCCAACCCTATGTTTGACGTCTGGTGGAATGTTTTGATCTAACAAGGAAGTAAAATATGAAGCTTAATATTAAGAAATGCACCTTGGAGTCGCCTGCAAAATGCTCTTAGGGTACTTAGTGT
Source organism: Artocarpus hirsutus (assembly GCA_946598075.1). Lineage (NCBI taxonomy): Eukaryota > Viridiplantae > Streptophyta > Magnoliopsida > Rosales > Moraceae > Artocarpus > Artocarpus hirsutus. The sequence goes on from CAMOHE010048296.1 coordinate 2,882, forward strand.
AAAAAAGAGGGATCAAACTAAACCCATATCAAAGTAAAGCTATCTAGCTCATGCCATCCCCGCAAAGCAAGCAAGACATCCAAAAATTAATTGGTCAAGTGGCAGCATTGAGCAAATTTATTGCCAAATCCTCAGATAAGTGTTCACCATTTTTTTAGCTTTTGAAGAAGAATGAAAAGTTTGAATAGTGTGATCAGTGCGAGGAGGATTCCTAACACTTAAAAAGTATCTCACAACTCCCCTTATTCGGTCAATGCCAAGAGTAGGAGAACCAATGTACTTGTACCTAGCAGTCTTGGAAACCGTAGTAAGTTCAGTGCTAGTTAAGGAAGAAGATTCAAACTAGAAAACCAATACTTCTCTAGCCACACTTTACTTGATATAGAGACCAGATCCGTAGTAATCAAGAAGCTTATTTTAGCACTTGTTATGTCTGCTCGCAAAATACATCCATACTTCCAAGGTCACATGATCATCATGCTTTCATCACATCTGAATAAAGCCATACTACTCAGGCCATACGCTTCAAAAGGTTGATGAAGTAGGCAGTCAAGCTGATTAAGTTTGACATCAAGTACAAGCCATGGTTGACACTAAAAGCCCAAGTACTTATTGACTTCATGGCTAAATTGACATAGTAGCCCAAAGATGAAGAGCCAAGAGTACGGACTATGCCAATTGATAGGTCAATTAATGACAAGAAATTAGTAGTTGGAATCCTAGTGCGGTTAACCACGAGCAAAAAGATCAAGCAATACTTTAGATTGGGTTTCAACACAACTAAAAATGAAGCAAAATATGAAGCGATGATTGCTGGAACCTAAAGCTAGCAAAGCACTAGGGGTTGTCAAGCTCATTGTTGAAAGTGATTTGACCTTGATCATCAACCAAATGATGAGCAAGTATGAAGCACGAAATGGTTTTTTATCTAGAAATTATCAATAATCAAGTCTTTGTTCAACAGGTTTGAAATAAAGCATGTACCACGTGAGCCAAACATGAGAGCTAATATGATTTCAACCTTGGCTCATTGGTTGAAGTGAAAAAGAAGAGGATCACTCCCTTCAAATACATCAAACACCTAAACATAATAAAGGTAGATGAAGCACATCCCATTGACCCAAGGGATGATTAGAGGACCTCCATCGAGATTTACACAATGAAGGATGGCTACAAGATGACTGACAAGTGGCAAGAAAGCCCAAAGTCTAAGCAGCTAGATACTGCCTCATTGACTAAAAGTTTTACAAGCAATTGATCGCGGGACTATGTCTTAAATGCTTGGGCTATGACGAAGCGCAACTAGTCATTAAGAAAAATTCATGAAGGTTCTTTGGTAATCACTCAACGAGGAGGTCACTCCTAACAAGATCAAAAGGCTAGGATATTAGTGGCCAAGGATGCTTGGTAACTATGGAGATTTTTTAAAGAAGTATGACAGTTGTCAATGACATGTGCCGACTATCCAACAACCAGTCAAGGAGCTTTCTTCAATCAGTTCTCCATATCTGTTCATGAAGTACTTGATGGACATGATCGGACCCCTTTCCACCAGCTCCAAGTTAGGTGCTTATTTTGATTGGCTACCTTTCGAAATGGGTTAAGGCCAAAGCTTTTGCAGATATATAGGAGAATGATGCCACAATATTTCATCTAGAAGAACATCATCTGTCTTAGGCATACCAAGAGAAATCGTCATTGACAATGGCTCCTAGTTTATTTCAAGTTGGTTCAAAAAGTTTTGTGAAGATTAGGAGATTATTATAAGTTTCTCAACTCCCAGATATCTACAAGGGAATGGACAAGCCAATGCCATGAACAAAACCATAGTTAAAAATATTAAGAAGAAGATAAAGGCAATGATGGGTCATTGGATTGAAGAGTTTCCAATGGTCTTGTGGGTGTACTAAACGATTCCAAGGAGAGCAACTAGTAAGTCTCTTTTCTCTTTTGTCATTGAATAGAAACTATAATAAATTGTTACACATGTCCTCCGTATCAACAATCCTTCCTAAACGAGCCAAAAAATGATGAAATGCTCACAAATGTGCTCGATTTGATTGAGGAGAAGAGGGAAAATGCTTTCTATTGCCTTGGCTAATATCAGCAAGTAGCCATAAGATACTACAACTCGAAGATCAAGATCAAGAGAATTACAAAGGGGAGTTTGCATTGCAAAATCTATTCCAAAACATGAGGGAAGCAAATGTTGGTAAACTTGCAACAAACTAGGAAGGACCATATAGAATTAGGAAAGTTGTTTAAGACAAAGTCTACAAGCTTAAAAAGCTTGACAGAACAAAGATCACCAAAAACTAGAATGCACAACAGCTACAAAAGTATTATTTGTAATCTTTTATTTTATCAAGATTGAAGATTTTTTTATTTTATTAAGGTTTTTCATCGCACCATTCAATGGTAGGTGGCCCTTCGATGTAATCCACATGTGGTAATTGAACAAGTCTATTAGCAATGGTTGTAACACCCTAGGCTTATAAAATACACTACATGTAGCTTAATTTCTACCCATGGGTGTATAGGTAGCTTATGTTCAATAGAAAAGTGTAGCTGCTTCATAAAAAACAACCATTTTTGCTTGATATGCCATGACTCTAGAAATATTCACTAACATTAGGTTCAACATATTCACTCTATGCTTGGTTAAACTACGCCATCTTCATGACTCTTTATTTCATCAACATTATTCAATCTGCTCACCAAATGTTTAGCTCGACTACGCCATCTTCACAGCTCCTTATTTTGCCAACATTGGATTCGATCTACTCATCTAATGTTTGATTCAACTACATTGTCTTCACAACTAAATATTTCACCAATATTGGGTTCTATTCACACCTAATGTTTGGCCTGACTATCTATCATCTTGGCTGGTAATTACCTTGTAAAGATTAGGTTTGACTAATTCATCTAATGTTTGATTTGATTGCCATTTTCATATTGCACTTAATGTTCTTCTATTTTCGCTTGTAAAAAAAAAAAATTGGTGGAAGATAAGGATTGACATTGCATTGAAAGTCAAAACATTGCATTGAAAAACAAAAAAAAAATAGTGTTTGAATTACAAAAGCTGTTTATTATGCTTGAATGAGCTATACAGTTGCAAAGTTAAAACAAAAATCATTCTTTTTGCTTAGGAGGATTCAATGAGCTCATGTCAATTAGGGGATGATCGGATATTGAACTCTCTTTTTTGGCAGCATCTTTTGGTACGGTTTCCTCAAGAACAATTTCCTCAAGATCAATTCTTCTTTGCTCTATTCATCATCATCATCTGAGGAAAGTGCCTTCTTAATATCTGACTTCTTTGCATCATTATCGACTCTCTTAAATTTGTTTGCTTTGGATTCTCCTGCAGCTCAAGTCGTGCCTTAAGAGTGGAAGTCCCATACCCCTCGACGACTTTTTTTGACAGCTCCTTGTTGTCCCCATCTTTAACTATATTTGCCTCAACTAGCTCTTTAGTTTGAGCTCAAGGTTGTAAATTATGCTACCTGCTTCAAAAACCTTTTTGTTCATGCTGTTTAGAAAGGCAGATTATTGGCAAACATCCTCTTCAGCCTTTGCTTGAGCCTATACCTTAGTTTTATTCTCCTTGATAGCCTTGGTTAATTTTGAGTTCTAGTAAGCCATAAATTTCTTCGTCTGATCACCCTTTTCTTTAACTCAAACTCCAAAGGATTCAACACTTACAAACCATGCGATTAGAATCTTGTTAGTCTTTAAAATGAACAAAACAAATTCAAAGAAAAAGTTAATGAATATACTTGAGCAAAAAGGGCAGTAGCTTCATTGTGAGGGAGGAAACACTTTAGCTTGCTAGCCTTAATGCATTAATAGGAAAGTTGGAGCTTTTGCTAGCCATTGCAGATGTCTTGAAGCTAGTTATAAGGCTTAACTTAATGTCAGCATCGAGGGTGATTGGAGGGATAGCTTCTTCCTCCTCAATTATAATAGGGACTGGCTCATCATTCTTTATTGATTTTTTTTGGGGAAGGGTCTTGGATTATGAACTCACGCCCCAGTTAAAATGGCTTAGAAATGTCGATCTCTATATTCTTCAATGGGCTCACCATGGGCTTCTGGCTCGCTGCACTCACTTTTCTCTTTTTTGTATGTAATGGCTTTCTCTTTTGCAAGCTTTTGTGCGGTAAACTCATCCACCATTGGTAGGTTGACAATCTTTATACCGCTTAAGTGAGCTCAATGAGTAAAGCATCCTCATCAAATAATGCAATGATAAACTTTAATGGACCATATAGCTGTTGAAGTGCACCACGGAAAATTAAGGTCCAATTTACTCTTTTAGGGAATCATTTATGAATACTTGTAGGGATTTTGCAAATGCATCTCCGAATTGATGAGGCTCCCAATCATTCTTGTCAAGATATTTCTGCCTATGTCCTATGCTCAATTACAATATTTTGTAAAATCAATCTCTAAATTTCTCACCAACTAGTGGTGGATGGTTCAAGTCTTAATATGCAAAACACACAAAATGTCTATGGATTAGTCAAGATGACTACATTGAACAAAAAGTATATTGTCATATTCACCTATGTGACCAAGCTTAAACAAAAAAGGAAATCGCAAGGCCAATTCAATAGAATCTTTGTTTATTGATATGAAAAAGTATTTTTTTTCTCCTAGTTTATATCTACATTTATAAAATAAGCAATGATTTGCTTTGTCTTTTTGTAAACAAAGTAAAGCCTTTTTATTATTAAACTTCATGTAGTAGAAATTTTAGGAAGTCAATAATTGGAGACTCCAAGTCCACGTTTTCAAAAAGGATGATAAGAGCCAAGAGTAGTTGCATCCCATTTTACATTAGCCAAGTAATTGGTATTTGGAAATGAGAGAATACTTTAAGGATGAACTTGGGGAGCCTCAAACTAAGGTTGAAGAATTTAGAATCCATACATATCCATCCATCATTTTATGTATCCGCTTGTTCATCTAGATAAAGGAGACAACTTTTAATGAATTTCGGGATCCCATACCTTGTTTGGATAGTTCAGAAGTCATCATTCGTAAGAACCAATTCAAGGTTTTTCTTAAAGAAACGAACCCTTTTGTCATTGATCTAAAATCACGAGCCATTTCTGGTTGATCAATGTGTCAATTTGACCTGACATGCTCGTAGGTTTGTTCCTCTTTGTCAATAGATTGTTTGATTCGCTTATGGCATTCTCCTCTCTACTACTCCTTGCACCACCAATCTGAGAATTACATCCGAGCCTAGATTGTTGAATCACTTCATCAATCTCTCGATCATCGTTACTATCCCATCCATCTCCATTTCCATTTGATGATAAAAGCTTTGAACTTGAAATACCCCTTTACAGACGTCACAGATGTCGTAACATTTGTCTGTGTTATTATTATTTAGATAAACTATTTTGAATTAAAACATAGATAAACCATTTGATTAAGATAAAGTTTATTAACTTATCCCAAGATCCATGCATATTTTTTTTAAATATCAATATTTCAAAACCTCCTATGTTTATTTAAACAGTTTATCAATACCAAATTAGTGAAGCCATAATACAAATAAATTTAAAATCATAATTTAAATATTGTTCATGGCTCGATAGGCTAAACTCCAGACACTGGTAGGCTGAACATGACTGGTAGTCTGAACTTCAACTACCGATAAGCTACCCAACGCTCTTCAAAATAGGGTTTTAAAAACTCTTAAATCGATAGGCCAATACCAACATCAATAGACTGGTCAATAACAATTTGTAGCCCGATTTGGTGCAAAACAATAGCAATTAAAAAAAAGTCCCAAATTCAACACAGTGCAAAAAATCTTAACATACAATAAATAAATAAAATCATTGTCTAGAAACTAATTAACTCTTGCTTGGCGTTCTTATGTTTTCAATCCATCCTTTCAAGCTCACATGCCTGTCCTCACTCTCCACCTATTCCAAAATCTTCATACCCTTATCTGCAACATGATGTAAAACTGAGTAAGCAAAAACTTAGTAACTACATTTCCTATCTCACAACATAAAACAATTTATGAACCTATTTTATACAACATCGCATTCACAATCATCGTAAACATAATGGTGCACTAGGCACAATTTCATATAGAACATATCTTTGGTTATATTGTCCATATTAAGACTTTGTTCATTTTATATTTTGAGGCCTAAGTATTTCGCCATTATCATCATTATAAGCACACCATCAAGAGAGGAGAGAGGTAGCTAATCCCAATCCAAATATGACATCATAAACGTAAACATAACATAACATAGGACGTACGACACTTATTTGGGCAATACATATATCTACACATATATATAAATACTTATATGCTTTGAAAAGCATCATCATCAAACATGCATAAACTTTTATACATCAAAACTTTCATAATAAAACCTCATGTATGATCATCATGGAATTCATTATAAAACCATCATGAACATAGATTTCAAACTTTTATAAACTTCATCATGTCGCAGGTGAGAATGTACTTACTTGATTAGCTTACTAAACCTTAATTGTAGATGACGTCGCCACGGTCTTGATGCGCTCACTTTTAGGCATGTTCATGTCATACATTCATTTACATACATACAATTAATACTCACATTCATGAAATCATCCAATATCGATCATATAACTTCATTCATACTTCTATCACAAGAAATGCAAGTACCCAAATGCATTATACCAATCATTTAAAATATTCATGCTAACTACAAAAGTAACAACTTGCCCAAACATTAAGTATTTACAACTCATTAAATCATAATTTGTACACAATTAAAGCATGAGACTTTGTAGGGGCATAACTAACATATATATAAATCACTCAAAATTTTCAATAACCATAAAAATTCTATTAGACAATTAAAATAAGTCACATAACAGACAACACCAAAAACTGCTAGCAACCACAAAATAGTAAACAACCGTAACACATATTTATATAATAAATTATCTACATCGTAAAATAATCTCATAAAATTTCTATATATAGAAAACACCTAAAACTATAACATATTCATAAATTAGCTTCAAATAAATTTAAAAGAATTCAAAACATGCATTGGAATTTAGGTACCAAATATACTCCAAACATATGAAGCAATGAGCAATACAAGATCTTTATTTTCAAACAATTAAAATAAAATTACTTTGACTCTAAAATTTTTATGACAACCTATAAACATGTAAATATAGTACCATAAATTTTCGTCATTAAATAAATTCATTTGTCCATACAAAATAATCACACAAACAAGAAGTGTAGAATTTCACTAATTGACAGCCATAAAACCTAGCCATAAAGAAAATTCAATAACGCATGACATATTCATAATTTCACTATGAGACTTTCTAGTTCAACACTTAATATATACATGAATATATTTGCCAACTTCGTGCAAAATAAATTTCATTTGCCCTATGAACAAAAACTATGTTTTTATGCAACATAACCAATTAGCAATAGTTTACTATGAGTGGTAGAGACTAAAAATTTAATATCTCAATATAGAAAACTCCAAATGGCATGAATTTTTGAGGAACATCTCATAACACAAACATGAATATCATAATAAAATTTCATTGCAAATAGAAATTTGTAGATAGAGTAAAGGGGGTCAGATTATAGAGAAAATAAATTTCAGAAATACCGAGGGTGAGTTTCTTACCTCAAAAAGAATTCTTCTCAAGCTTCCTTCAAATTTTCCCAAAAGATAACTCAATATTTCATTCAAATATTTGTGAAAGAATTGAGGGAGAGAAGGGGTGAATAATGTGATGAAGAGGGAGAGAAAGTGTCAGAGATAATTTAAAGAAAGAGAGGGAGAGAAAGAGCATGTGATAGAAAGAGTGAAATTAACGTGAATGAAAATAATACAATGGGGTCAATACTCTCTATTATGTCAGAATTTCCTAACGAAAATTGAGGCAAATCCTATGGGGAACGGAGAGGATTAGGGAAGTTAATTGATTTAGCTCTAGTTACCATATTTCACAAATTTTAGAAATAGGAAACCTAATCAAATACCCAATCATCCATAAAAGTCAAATATTCAATCACATGAAATAAGGGAAAAAAAAACCAAAAATATGCCAATCAATCAGAATTTATCATCCAATCATATCCAATCATCAATGCCAAAATTTTGGTGATCACCTATTGATTACTCGTCAGCTATCTTCGGCCTGCCGAAGTCATGAAGTTCGGCCTACCGATAAAATTCATCGGCCCGCCATTCTATGAGGGATAATTCGGCCTGTCGAACTGCCACAAACACTAAAAAAATAACAAAACATTAATTAATTACTATGTAATTAACATGTATACAATATAAATGACATGAACATTTGGTGCACATCAATTTCATGTGTCCGTCACTTGTCATCATACTTAAAATTAAATAGTTAGTAACATTATACCACATATCATAGGGGAAAATACTTTTTGTCATTACTTATCTAATAATATCCGTTACATGAAAATTGACGGGTGTTACAATTCTCCCCACCTTATAAGAGTTTTGTCCTCGAAAATTAGAACAGTTGTGGATATTTAGTTCTCATGTCATCTTCGTGTTCCCATGTAGCCTCTTCCACTTGGTGATTTCGCCATAAAATTTTGACTAAAGAAATTTCTTTATTCCTTAAGATTTTAGTCTTCCAAACTAAAATCTCCACTGGCTTTTCTTCGTAGCTTAGATCATCTCATATTTCGATTACCTATGGCTTAATCACGTGCGTAGGATCTAGGACATACTTTTTGAGCATTGAAACATAGAACACATTGTGAATAGCCAACATCTCTGATGGTAATCTCAACTGGTAAGCTACTTTGCCTATCCGTTTCACGATTTCATAAGGTCCAACAAACCTTGGGTTCAACTTGCTTTTCTTTTCGAACCTCATGACTCCTTTCATCTATGCAACTTTTAAGAACATATAATTGCATACAGCTAATTCTAAGGGCCTTTTTCATTTATCAGCATAACTTTTTTGTTGGCTTTGAGCGATCTCTATTCTCTTTCTTATCAACTTTATCATCTTGGAGGTTTCATTAACAAAATCAATCTTTTTATCGTCAATTATTTCCATAAACTTCTTTTCACTAGCTTCATGCCAACATATAGGTGACCTACATTTCTGCCCATACAGGGCTTCATAACGTGCCATTCCAATTGTCACCTAGTAGCTGTTGTTATAAGCAAACTCCGCTAACGACAACATTTTACACCAGCTAGTCTTGAAGTCGAGGTTACGAGCCTGAAGCATATCTTCTAAGATCAAGTTTGTCCTCTTCATTTGGCTGTCTATCTGAGGATGAAAAGATGTACTGAGTGCAACTTAATTCCTATTGTAGTCTGTACATATTTCTAGAACTTGGATGTAAACCTACTGTCACGATCAGAAATGATAGGCTTAGGGATTCCATGAAGTTGCACAATTTCCTTGACATAGAGTTCCACTAACTGCTTTATAGAGTAAGTGATCTTGATCATAATGAAATGCACCGTTTTTGTTAGTCGATCAACAACAACCCAAATAGCATCATATCTATTCATAGTCTTGGGCAAACTAGTAATGAAATCCATTGCACTATCCTCCCACTTCCATTCTGGTATTTGAATTTACTACAAATCACTACCAGGTCTCTGGTGTTTAGCTTTGACTTGTTGGAATGTCAAGCATTTCTTCACATACATTGCAATGTCACGTTTCATTTCAAACCATCAAAAACTATCCCTTAGATCGTTGTACATCTTTGTTGCACCTGGATGAATTGAATAAGGAGTATCGTGTATTTTCACTAAGATTCTTTCCCTTAAGCCATCAACATCGAAAACACATAAGTGGTTCTTGAGATATAAAGTTCCATAATCTACAATTCAAAACTCTTCACATTTTCCTTCCTTATTTCCTGCTTAATCCTCGTGAGGCTTACATCTTGATCTTGCTTACTCCAAATTTCATCGAACAACGTTGGAGCAAGAGTGAGTGCTGAAAGCTGTCCTGTTATGATTTCCAAACTGAAGTCCAAAATTTCTTTCCTTAAAGGCTAAGAGATCGCTTGTAATGACATCAATGTGGCAACAGTCTTCCTACTCAAAGCATTAGCCACTTGATTAGCCTTTCCTAGATGATAAAGGATTTCACAATCATAATCCTTCACTAGCTCTAGCCATCTTCGTTGTCTTATGTTTAGGTCCTTCTAAGTGAAGAAATACTTTAAACTTTGATGATCGGTAAAAATCTTGCATTGGACTCAATACAAGTAATGCCTCCATATCTTTAATGCAAAAACTACGGCCGCTAGCTCAAGGTCATGAGTAGGATAGTTTTTTTCATAATCCTTTAGTTGTCTCGAGGTATAAGCGATCACTCTGTCATTCTGCATTAAAATAGCACCAAGGCCTATATTGGAAGCATCATTGTAAATTATAAATCTATCATTCCCTTCAAGAATGGCCAAGACTAGAGTTGTAGTTAACCTTTTGTTCAGTTCTTGGAAACTCTTCTCGCATGCATCTATCTAGTCAAACTTCTTTCCTTTGCAAGTTAGATTGTGAGTGGCGCCACTATCATAGAAAAATCTTCCATAAATTTATGGTAATAACTAGCTAGACCCAAGAAGCTCCTTATCTCACTTGCATTCTTCGGTTGTTTCCAGTTGAGAACAGCTTCTACTTTAATAGGATCTACCATTATCCCTTCCTTTGATACTACATGCCCTATAAAAGATGCTCTATCGAACCATAATTCACACTTAGAGAACTTTGCATACAATTTGTGTCTCCTTAATGTCTCTAGTACGATTCTCAGATGCTCAACATGTTCTTCCCGACTCTTCAAATAAACAAGAATATCGTCAATAAACACAATGACAAATTTATCGAGGAAATCCTTTAATACCTGATTCATCAAGTCTATGAAGGTTGTAGGTGCATTTGTTAGATTGAAAGGCATAACCACAAACTCATAGTGACCATACCTCGATCTAAAGGTTGTTTTTGGGATGTCTTTTTCTTTAATCTTCAACTGGTGGTATCCTGATCGTAGGTCAATCTTTGAGAACACTGATGCACCTTTAAGTTGATCAAACAAGTCATTGATTCAAGGCAATGGGTACTTGTTCTTGATCGTTACCTTGCACAACTCTCTATAGTCAATGTAGAGTCTCATAAAGCCATCTCTCTTCTTGACAAATAGAACTAGTGCGCCCCATGGTAAGTGACTAGGTTGGAAGAAGCCTTTGTCGAGCAGTTCCTTTAATTGAGAATGAAGTTCCTTCAACTCTACTGGGGCCATTCTATATGGTGCCTTCAAAATCGGATCGATGCTTGGAGTGAGCTCGATCTTAAATTCAATTTCTCTATCAGGAGGAAGCTTGACAAATCATCTGGAAACACCTTTGAGAATTCTCACACCACTGCAACATCTTCAATCATTGCCTTTTCTTCATGAGTTTTTTCTACAATGTTTGCCAAGTAACCTATGCAACCGCTTGCTAACAACTTCCTTACTTTCATGGCTAACAAAAACATAGTTGGTTTCTTTCTAAACTCGCCCACATACATGAACTTTTGTTCACCTTATAGATGGAAGATCAGTTTTTGTTTTCGGTATTTGATGGAAGCACTATACTTGCTTAGAAAATCCATCCCGAGAATCATGCCATAATCATACATATCGATCACAATAAGATCGACGAAGAGATCCCTTTCAAAAATCCATAGAGGGATAGTACGTAAATAGTGTGTAGCTATCATCACTTCCCCAGAGGGTAGTGCTATAGTGAATCCCTACCTCATTGGTTCTAGATGAACCCCTAACTTCTTAACAAAGGACGATGATACAAAAGAATGTATGGCACTCGTATCGAAAGAACATGTGCATTAATAGAAAGACTTGAAATCTAACCTGTGACCACATTAAAGGATTCAACAGCCACCTGTTCTTTCATCATGGCGTAAATGCAAGCATTGGTAGGTGGGGCTTCAAGTATTCCTTGGCTAATCAGTGGCCCTTCTAAGGTAGCTTGTATCTGATGGAGTTGGGCATGAAGAGCTTTCTGTTGAGGTTAAGCATTCATCTGATTGGGGCAATTATTGGCAAAGTCGTCTTCACGTCCCCAAACGACATTCACTTGGATGTTTCTTCCCACATTTGGTGCATGGTTGAATCTGTCTATTATTGTTGTTGAACTAGCCACCATTATGCTTTTTGTTGCCTTGACTCTGTTGGTTCTAAGGGTTGCCCTTCCTCTTGTTGTTTCTCCAGTTCTAGTTGTTGTTATTTCTACTTTGGGGGTGGTTCTGAGAGTTTGCATTGTTTGCTAGCTGGCCTGACTGAGGTTGGTTTCTTTTTAACTTTGATAGGTGAAATTCAGCACATTGCACCCTCAAGACAACCTATTCCTGGTTCTTGGGTGGGCTTGCCCCATCCACAATTGCAGTAATCTCTGACCTGAGGACTTTGATCAATCTTCTGACCTTTTCACTTTCATTGCTAACCATTCTTAGGCAAAGGCAAGCTAACTGATCAAATTTAGCCACCACATTTGTAACTGACATGTCTCCCTAGCGTAGGTTCTCGAACTCATCGTAATGATTCTAAGTAATGTTCATGTGGAAGAACTTCATGTTGAATTCATAAACAAAATCAGCCCATGTCATCTCATTGAATTCATGGTAAGGCAGTACAAGGCATAGAGAACCTTCTCATTGACTATGAAACCCATGAGTTTTAGAGTGGTTTCAATTGTCATTAGCCATCCCTAAGCGACTAGAGGATCCTTAGAGCCTTCAAAATCTACTAGCTTTCTATATGACTAATAGTGGTTCCTGAAAGCTGATCTTGGTTCTATTGTAGGAGCTGGAACTTCATCTACTTGTGGCTGGGGAAGAAGAGGAGGAGGCGGCACGTCATTGCCTTGTCTTTCACTAACTTGACCATTAGCTAGTAGTTCTTCAATTTCTTTTCTTTGCTCCTTAAGTTGCCTTTACAGCTCGACAGTCACCGTCATCCGTCTTTCGTTGGTTTGAGCATGAGTTTGCATTCTTCTACGGCCGTCCATTGTTGATTTCCTAAAAGAGTTAGGAACTTAGGAATAATCTTCTAATTTATGAGACAAGATTTCACTATTAAGTTATGTACTAGGGTATTTATCATTAAGCAGCTAAATCTTATACTTATCATCAAACTTGCATCCTTAGCAATTATCTTAGAATATACTTACTTGGAGGACTTGGACTGATGTGTAGCAATGTGAATTGAAAACGAAAATTTGCGCTAATACCAAAGCCTGAAACGTGCCTTACGAACATCACAGATGTCATAACATTCGTCCGTGTTACTATTATTTAGACAAACTATTTTGAATTAAAACATAGATAAACCATTTAATTAAGATAAAGTTTATTAAATTATCCTAGGATCCATGCATTTTTTTTTAAATATCAATCTTTCAAAACCTCCTATGTTTATTTAAATAGTTTATCAATACCAAATTAATAAGCCAAAATGCAAATAAATTAAAAATCATAATTTAAATTTTGTTCATACTTTGGTAGGCTGAACTCCAGACACCGACAGGCCGAACATGACCAGTAGTCTGAACTTTAACCACCAGTAGGCCACCCGAGGCTCTGCAAAATGGGGTTTTTAAAACTCTTTAATCGACAGGCCGATACCAACATCAACAGACCAATCAATAATGATCGGTAGGCCAATTTGTTGCAAAACAATAGTAACAAAAAAAAAAGTCCCAAATTCAACATAGTGTAGAAAATCTTAACATACAATAAATAAATAAAATCATTGTCAAGAAACTAATTAACTCTTGCTTGGCGTTCTTTCGTTTTCAATCCATCCTTTCAAGCTCACATGCCTGTCCTTGCCCTCCACCTATTCCAAAATCCTCTTACCTTATTTGCAACATGATGTAAAACTGAGTAAGCAAAAGCTTAGTAAGTACATTTCCTATCTCACAATAGAAAACAATTTATGAACCTTCTTTATACAACATCATATTCATAATCATCGTCAACATAATGGTGCACTAGGCACAATTTCATATAGAACATATCTTTGGTTACATTGTCCATGTTAAAACTTTGATCATTTTATTTTTAAGGGCCCAAGTGTTGCACCATTATAATCATTATAGGCGCGCTGTCATGAGAGGAGAGAGGTAGCTAATCCCAAACCAAACATGACATCATAAACATAAACATAGCACAACATAGGGTGTGCAACACTTATTTGGGTGATACATATATGTATACATATATATATACTTTATGCTTTGAAGAGCATCATCATCTAACATGCATAAACTTTTATACAACAAAACTTTCATAATAAAACCTCATGTATAATCATCATGGAATTCATTATAAAACCATCATGAACATAGATTTCTAAATTTTATAAACTTCGTCATGTCGCAGGTGAGAATATATTTACTTGATTGGCTTAATAAACCTTAATTGTAGATGACGTCGCCGCGGTGTTGATGCGCTCACTTCTAGGCGTGTTTATATCATACATTCATTTACAAACATACGATTAATACTCATTTTCATGAAATCATCCAATATCATAACTTCATTCATACTTCTATCACAAGAAATGCAAGTACACAAATGCATTACACCAATCATTTAAAAAACTCATGCTAACTGCAAAAGAACAACTTGCCTGGCTATTAAGGCTTTACAACTCATTAAATCATAATTCGTACATGATTAAAGCATGAGACTTTGCAGGGGCATAACTAACATATATATAAATTACTCAGATTTTTCATTAAATATAAAAATTCAATTAGACAATTAAAATACGTCACATAACATACAACACCAAAAACTACTAGCAACCACAAAACAGTAAGCAACCCTAACACATAGTCAAATAATAAATTATCTGCATCACAAAATAATCTCATAAAATTTATGTATGTAGAAGACACCTAAAACTATAACATATTCAAAAATTAGCTTCAAATAAATTTAAAAGAACTCAAAACAAGCATTGGAAGTCAGGTACTAAATATACTCCAAACATATGAAGCAATGAGCTATACAGGATCTTTATATTCAAACAATTAAAATAAAATTACTTAGACTCTAAAATTTTTATGACAACCTATAAACATGTAAATATAGTACCACAAAAATTTTCATTGTCAAATAATCACACAAACAAGAAGTCTAGAATTCCACTGATTGACAACCATAAAACCTAGCCTTAAAGAAAATTCAATAATGCATAACATAATCATCATTTCACCATAAGACTTTCCAATTCAACACTTAATATATACAAGAATATATCTACTGAATTTCATGCAAAATAACATTCATTTGCCCTATGAACAAAAAATTTGTTTTTGTACAACATAACCAATCAGCAACAGTTTACTATTAGTGGCAGAGACTAAAAATTTAATATCTCAATATGGAAAACTCCAAATGGCATGAAATTTTGATGACCATCTCATAACACAAACATGAATATCATAATAAAATTTCACTACAATAGAAATTTGTAGGCAAAGTTAAGGGGGTCGGATTATAGAGAAAATAAAATTTTAGAAATACCAAGAGTGAGTTTCTTACCTCAAAAAGAATTCTTCTCAAGCTTCCTTTGAATTAATCTAAAAGATAAGTCAATATTTCATTCAAATATTTACGAAAGAATTGAGGGAGAGAATGGGTGAAAAACACGATGAAGAGGGAAAGAAAGTATCAGAGATAATTTATAAAGAAAGAGGGAGAGAAAGAATGTGTGATAAAGAGAGAGTGAAATTAACGTGAATGAAAATAATGTAAGGGGTCAATATTCTCTATTATGTTAGAATTTCCTGGCTAAAATTGAGGAAAATCCCATGGGGAATGGCGAGGATTAGGGAAGTCAATTAATTTAGCTCTACTTACCATATTTCATAAATTTCAAAAATAGGAAACCTAATCAAATACCCAATCATTTATAAAAGTCAAATATTCAATCACATGAAATAAGGGAAAAAAACCAAAAATATGCCAATCAATCAGAATTTATCATCCAATCATATGCAATTATCAATGCCAAAATTTTGGTGATCACCTACTGATTACTCATAAGCTATCTTTGGCCTGTCGATGGTTTACTTCAACTTGTCGTTGTCGTGAAGTCTGACTTGCCGATTAAATTCATTGGCCTATCGTTTTGTGATGGACAATTAGCCTACAAGACTTGAAGGATCGGCCAGCCAAACTGTTGCATACACTAAAATATAACAAAACATTAATTAATTACTTTGTAATTATCATATATACAACATAAATTGCATGAACACCTTTAGCATATTAATTCCACATGACTGTCACCTATCATCATACTTAAAATAAAATAGTTAGTAACATTATATCATATATCATAAGGGAAAATACTTTTCGTCATTACTTATCTAATACTACCTGTTACATGAAAATTGGTGGGTGTTACAGAACTGACTTCTATTGGTCTCTTTGACATGTTTTAGCACAAACAAGTATCCTAAAGGAAATCTAGGGCAAAACAAATTGAAAGACTTTGAGGGACAATGTTTAAAAGAACTTTGAAACACTTTTAAGACTTTTCACACTAAAAACGGCAAATAACCCGGGAACTTATTGATTTTCTTGAAAAATGGCAAGAAAATGATTCCAAAATTTTTGGAATGAAAGAAAAAACTATACGAAATCAAAATGGCAAAAACAACAAGAAAAAGGAACAAATATTCCCTAGAAAAAGTGGAAGAACTCAAAGAAAACTTTTAGAAACTTGAGGAAGGTCTAACGAAACTTCAGAAATAAGAAAGTAAAGTAGAGCAAAAAGGTGGAGCCTTATATAATGTCTAAAGATTAGAATCAACGGTTGTGATAACTGCAATGGGAAAAGATCTGAGGAGTTAGATTTGGCGTCTTTTCAAATTCCTGCCTAAATCGACGCAATTATCATCAAAATGCAAGTAACGTCAGCGCTATAGAGATATTTTAAGATACACCAATAAAATCATGCCATGTGTCTAAGTTGCTACATTTGTGCCTTCCCGAGGAAATGTCATGATGGCTGGGCAAAGGTAAGTTTTCGTGCAAGAGATGCACAAATCGGTTGAACTAAGAAATTGTTTGATCACTATGTTTGATTGCACTCCTATAGTCGATCTTGTCGACTAAGGAATGGATGACTAACTATCAACGTATGATTGGTCAAGCCTAAATTTAAGAGCAAAGGTCCAATGAGTATAGCCTACTTTGCTATTTGAACAAATTGAGCCCATCAAGAGTGTTCGCTCGAGCTTATTAAGACATCCATTAGGAGGGTTTGATGTGTTCAATAAAGACCATTCAGCATTACTTTTTACAGACATGCTTTGTTTGATTTGCTCATGAAAAGGACAATGAAAGATGATTAAGGATTAAGTAAAAAATTATAATCTTTGCTCGTTTGCGTCAGCATGATGGATTTAGGCTTGAGACTTATAGGAGAACCACCAAACAACATAGCAGGTCATGGGAGGATTGTCTGAGATTTGCACCTAATGAGTGACTACC
Organism: Artocarpus hirsutus; assembly: GCA_946598075.1. Lineage (NCBI taxonomy): Eukaryota > Viridiplantae > Streptophyta > Magnoliopsida > Rosales > Moraceae > Artocarpus > Artocarpus hirsutus. The sequence goes on from CAMOHE010048296.1 coordinate 20,485, forward strand.
ACTTGGCCAACTACCTCAAGCACTATTGAGGCCCACTTTTCCACTAGTTAAAGTCCATAAAAATAAGGAAAGTAAAATAAATAAATAAAACAAAACTAAATTGCACAAGATTGTAAAAGATATTGATGAAATAGGTTAAAGCTTCATTCTACACCACTAGATAACAATTATACAATTGAATAATGACAAAAAATTGAACAAAACTTGATGAGATTAAATAATACTTGTTATAACTTGATAAATTTTTACTAACGATGTGCAACATGTTTAGATCAGTTGCCACTTGTGCTAGATCAATTGGGGGCATTGAGCCCCGCTAGGACAAGGGATAACATTACCGTCCCAGTATGAGTCAAGTATGACTTTTAATATTTACATTTTTTTTACATTTTTATTGGTCTATTTTAATTCATAAATCTTAAATATATATTAGTAGATCCCCTAGCCTATAGGCGTAGGGGAGAATTGAGGGCAATAAACATCGCTAAATGGATGGTTCTACATGGAAGGATACCTTTTCAGTTTGGCTTAACAGGTGACACAATAAAGGCTATCGATGATAATAGAGGCTGGTTGGAGAGTGTCGTGGGCGTATACATGATGGATTGAGTTCCTCTTTTCTATAACAACTAAAGGCCTATCTTGGTTTAGGATAAGAACAAGATCCCAAACTTGATGATGGTAATAACCTTTTTATCATTCCCATTTTTTTTTTGTGTTTTTTTGTGAAACAATTAATATGAACTTATATATGAAAATGCATCAATGGTTTAATATTATCCTGATGGATGACCTACTTGCATACATTATGCATGAGGCTCAAAAATGTTACGAGACTGGAAAAACGACCTCCATGGCCACTACAAAAAACATGGTAAGGCCATTATTTCTAAAACTATTAAGGATCCTAACTGCTAGTAGGAATGTGATTGGCTCAACTTGTCCCAATTTTAGGTTTGTTTCTCCCATCAATATTTTTTTCATATGGTTGACTTAGTAAAATATATTATGATATTACAACTTTTTTTTAACAGGCAAAATCCTGAATGAATGCAACGAACTACAAAGAACCAAAATGTCCAACCCATCAAGGGTAATCTATGACACTTAGAATTTCTAGTGCAACATACAAGCAAAAATTAAGGGATTATGTTAAATAAATTATGTACAAATTTTGTGAAGCTAAATTTTATGTCTGAAAATTTATTAAGTATTTTAATAGAAATATATGCATCACAAGGATTACTATATCTATTTCTTTTACAATAAATTTCTTAAAAATGAAAATAAGATTTTTAAGATCTAAAAATTATGCCAGTCTTAAAGAAGGAAGGAATGATATGAAAATAAGCTAAAAAGCTTAATGGTTGTAGAAGATGTTGCAACAAATTTTAAGATGGAAATGCAAAAAAAAGGAAAATATTGTATGAAAACATAGAAATTATATAGCACAACAAATTAAGTAGAACAAAATTGTATATTATTAGAATAATATAGTACAATATTATATTGATAAAGATAAGCAGTATAGAAATTATTATGCATAAAGTTATGCAATGTAGAAATTAGACCACATAAAGTGAAGTTGTATAGGAATTATACTATATAAATGATATGGAAAGGCATGAAAGATTGTGGGGCCTCATAAATTGTATAGGAAAATTACTAGTAGCATAGAAAGTATACTGATAGTATAGGAAAAATACTGCCTATATAAATTTGGGCTATACAAAAGTGAGTGGGGCCCATATGATGACACCCAAAGGAAGAAAAATTGTCACATCTCTCCATGGAAGAACTGGTTGTATTATTTGGTTTTGGAGCAAATTTTTATAACATTCAAGTCCTTGGTAATGTGTCTTAATGTGACTATGTGTATGGTTGAAAATTAAACACTTTGATCTCAAAAGTGATACTTTTATGATGGAAAAAGTGCTCCATGTTTCTCCCTTGGAAATTGGCTACGATGTGTGTAGAGGGGAGCAAAGTTTTCTTTACAAAAAGACTCCTAGAGTGAGTCTTTATAAAGTCAAGGACTTACGTGAAATAAAAGATTGTTTCATTCATCAAAAATCCCCCCATTTTCATAAGAGAAATCCGCCCCTTCCCATGATTTTTTCCCTAAAGTTTGATGATACCAAGCTTGCCGATATTGTTTTGAAGCAAAATCAAGGAGTATCGTGGAGGATTAAGGAATTTTAAGGTAAAACCCCAACCTTCTATTTTGTATTTTAGGGTTTTTGTTTAAGTTTTGAGTTAGGTTTTTATGGTATGCTATGATCTTGATGTCAAGGGAATTTGGAAGCTTTCAAGAACCAAAGGAAGGTGACAAACACTTTGGATGGTCTAGATAAAACCTTACTCTCATAAACTATGCTAAAGTTAGTATATTTACATGCATACCAAGTATTTTATACATGTTATGGGTTATGACACACAAAAAGGACCATATGACTTGATTATAGAGTAGGAAATATGAATGTTGATGATGATGATGATGATGATGGTTATGATGATGATGGAAAGATAAAAAACTAGGTTTTTAAAGGAAAGTATAGTTATGATAAACATTGTCATAAAGGATAAATGTTCTTAAGTACTCTAAGTGCTTAATAAAAGGATTTTGAGTATGGCATGTAAGAAAAGTATTATGCCATGTCTTGTTTATGCATTAAGTGGTTGATGATAAGCTTAAAAGGGTTTAATAATATTCAAGTCAAGGAAAGCAAGCTAAGAATGGTTTTGGTGCAAAAAGTGTCTCAAGAGCATTTTTGAAAGAATTCGATGTTTGAAGCACTTATAGGCCAAACTATGTTCTGAGTTCAACATGAGATCTATTCAAAACATCATGAAGATATTTTACTCAAATTCTGACCAGATCAAGCTAAACAAATGTTACTTTTGGTTTTGCCTATTCAAAAACTCTATGAAGATGAATGATTTTAAGAAAAGTTAAAGTACAAAAATTTTAGATCTCGTTGAAACTATTATAAAGCATGGATGGCTTGTGAAAATTCGGAACCAATTACAAGTTATGAGGTTTATGGGATTTTAAGCATGAAATTTCCAAACTAAGAACACCTTTTGAAATCAAAGGATTGCGATCAAAGAGCCATTGAAAGTTTTAATCCTTGCAAAAAACTAAACGTTTTGGTTAAAGCAGTCATTTTTGGTCCTAGAGCGAAAATATCAAGATTTTGTGTTTCAGGCCGAAATCGTAAAACCATGTCAAATAGTATTTTTTTAATTTGCCATGCTAGCTCTTTATATAACTTTAGGTAATAGGTAATTTTATGTTATGAAAACCCAAAAGATTTTGGTATCTTTATGGGAAAAAAACATGATGAGGGCCAAATTGTCGAGATTTTCATAATACGGGTCAAAACTATAAAGGTTTGATAAAATAGATTTTTCACAAAAGAAAACTAATATTTTATTTTTTACAATGATATGAGTAACAAGGACATGTGAGTTTTGTTTAAAATAGGTTCCAAAAGTTTCCTAAGACCCGTTATGGGCGAAACAATTATTTTTTGTAAAACAACCCAAACGAACTCTGTAACATCCGATTTGTAACACCTGCTGTTTCTTCTATAGCTAGACACTTATGTTAATTTAACATTAGAATGTGATGTTTTAGTACTATTATTATTTATGTTAAGTAAATTAACTTTTTATTTAGTAATGTCGTAGGTGACGGCCTTGTGGAATCGATGTACTCGGGATGTTTATGTCAAAAATGATGATAAGCTTAAAAGTATTAATTTTTTTTAGAGTTTTAACTTGCTCTAAATTCATAATCTTTATAATGCTCTAGGGTTATGTATGCCTACAATTATATTCTTGATGATGACATTATTTTTATAATATTTATGATGCCATGATAATTACATGTGTAGCATTTTTTCTTTTTCTATTATGGTGTTAAGAAGTTAGATAATATAAAATATCTACGAGAATAACATGAAAATTAATATTTTTGAGGTTATAGAGTAATTATTTTATATTATATTATAATATAATATATTTATATTACATTATTATATTATATTATATTATATTATACGTTTATGTTTTATTATATTATATATATTATATTATATTATATTTTTATATATATGTATAATGTAAAGAAAGGAAAAGAACAGAAAAAAAGGGCAAAGTTGCCATGTAAAAAAAAAGAAAAAAAGAGAAATTGAATTAGATTAAGATTATGGTTTTCTACACTTATCTAATCTCTTCTCTATCATAAACCTATAAATATACCTCTAAGCCACCAAGTTTTCATTCTCTTAATTTCTAGCCAAAGAAAATTCTCTCTCTCTCTAAAATTTTCTTAGACACTCTCTATTTCTTCTCCACATTTTCTTCCCTTCTCTCCCTTATTTTTGTGCAAACAATTGAATGAAATATTGGTTTTTCACTTAGATAAATTCAAGAGAATTGAGAAGAATCATTTTGAAGGTAAGAAACTCATTTTAGACTATTGTTAAAATTTTGTTTCCTTTGTAATCCAACCTCCATAACTTTGTCGATGAATTTTCGTTTGCTCTAAAATTTTAGTATGATGTTTATGTTTGTGTTATGTGATATTCCTCAAAATTTCATGTTATTTGGAACTTTCTATGCTGAGACATTAAATTTTCATTCTTTGCCACTCATGACCAAACTGTTGTTGATCGGTATTTTGCACAAAAGTATAGTCCATGTTTAAGGGGCAAACGACCTTTGATTTTAACAAAATTTTACAGAGATATTCATGCATATGTTAAGTTATGATATGAAACATTTCATGGTTACTTGATGAATATTTTATGAGTTCTTGAATTTTCTTTAAGATAGGTTTTTATAGCTGTCTATTCGATGAATTCAGGACTTCTTGTTTATGTGACCTATTTGTATGGCTAAACAAATTTATTTGCTAATGAGACTTTTTCTAGTACTATATATATATGTTATTCGGTTGTCATGAAAATTTTAGGGTTAAAGTAACTTTATTTTAAATATTGAAATTTTGTGATTGTGTGTTGCTCAGTGCTTTAGGTAATTAGAGTTTGTTTGGTGTTTGAATTCTAATGCATACTTAGAATTGTTGAAAATTTATTTGAAGCTAATTTTTGGATATGTTATAGTTTTAATGTATTGTGTTAGTATTAGAATTATTATTATTATCACAAAGATTCTTTTATTGTATGTATTTTATATCAATCAGTGATTGTAAAGAGTTGATAATTTACTTATTTTGATTTACCTTTCGTTAAACCCTAGATTGGAGATATCATAGATTTTTGTATTTTTGTTATATAGATCTTAATGGGTATATTTTATTATTAATTCGTATCATGTTGATTATGTGTTTACAATTTTAATTGAGGAGTTATTGGCTTATGAAGTGGTATTGAGTTTTTAATGCCTTATGCCTACTTTTCATACAAACACCTGGCAGTTGTTGCATTTCAGTAACTTTCAATTCTGTATTACACTGTTAATATTTTTCTCAAACTCTAGACCTATTAGCTTTCTTTTGGCTTTTGAATTGATTGAATCGGAGTTTTCTTTAAATAGTTATGAACTTTAAAATTTGACCCTAAAAGCTGTGTAATTTTACATAAACCTGAAAGTTAGACTAATTTTTGAGGACTTTTTCTTGATGCAAATTATTGTCAAAATATATAAGTAATATATCAAATTCTTTGTTTTTGAGTCTAGTTTCTAATGCCACTAGTCTTGACTGAAATTATTACAAATTTTTAAGTGAATAAAGGTCATTCTGCCTGCTTTTGGAAATTATGCCCTAGGTTCATAAATTATGATTTTGTACTTCTTGATATTATTATGTGATAAGGTGATGTTTAATGATAGTATGAGATGTTTAGCAATATAGTATTGCTAGTGACTTATGGTCAATATGAATGTTTGATATAAACACTCCAAAAGGCGAGCACACCGAGAACCACAGCAACATCACTCAATTTAAGGTTTAGTAAGCAAGCAAGACAAGTAAATACATTCTCACCTACAACATAATAAAAGTTTATGAAACAGTTTTGAGGACATGTTTTATGATAATTTTTAAGTTTTTTTTTTACATGTTGTTTTCTTATGAAAACTCTTGTTGCAACAAGAAAGTTTAACGAATGTTTCAATGATGAGGTATGTTAAAAGTATATCTATATATATGTCTCACTTAATTAAGTGTTGCACATCCTATGTTTATGTTTATAATGTCCCAAAGGTTGGGCTTGTCATGTTTGGTTTGGAATTAGCTATGCCTCTCCTCTCATGACGGTGCGCTTACGATGATGATGTTTAGAGTGCAACACTTGGGCTCCCAAAGATAAAATAAATGAAGTTTTTAATAAAGATAATGATAATGAAAGATATATTCTATATAAAACTATGCTAAGTGTACTATTATGTTGATGATAATTATGATTATGATGTTTTATAAAGATGTTCATAAAATGTTTTATGTTGTGAGATAGAAAAGTGTACTTACTAAGCTTTTGCTTACTTAGTTTATAATCATGTTGTAGATAAAGGTAAGAGGACCATGGAATATGTGGAAGGAGAGGACGGGAGTGTGGGCTATGAACGATGGATTGAAAATGGAAGAACGCTAAGAAAGATTAATTTTTTTTCTAAACTATGTTTTTATTTCTTTGAATGCTTAAAGTTCCACACTAGTAAGTAAAAAGAGTTGTGTTACATTTATTTTCATTTTGCAAAAAGTTGGCCTACTAAACTGTTTAAACAGATTTTAGAGTTTGCTTTGAAATTTTATTTGAATTATAGTTTTGTTAATTTGACATTGATAAACTATGAAAAAAAGGATTTGAAATATTTGAAATATTTTTTTTAAAAAAATTTGTATACATGGATTCTGGGATATGTTTATTAAATTATGTTTAAATTTAAATGGTTTATCTTATAAATAATGATAACAAGGATGAAAGTAACGATTATTGTGATGTCTGTAAGGGGGCATTACACGATTTAGGAATTCATCCCTTCGTAGAAATTTTTCCATCACTCGATACAAAAAGGGATAGCAAAGTAAAAATGAGAGGTTTGACCACGTAATATTCAGATTACGTGGCTTACGAAAAACCCGTTAAGGGTAAAATCATTATTTTATAAAACTATTAAAATTGACCTAAGCCCTCTAAATTAGTGAAATGCCCTTAGACAAAAAATATTACATACTTTGTTAAGTAACAAAACCATCTAGTATGATATGAAATTTAACTAAGGAAGGTTATGATAAATGGTATTAAACTAGACCGATAGTGTAGTCTCGGGATAGTTACTAATTGTCAAGTATCGTTTAAACAGGACACAAACCCAATTAATAAGAAGGAAAAGGGATAAAGTGGGAACGCTAGACCTATAAACAGGTAAATTTTAGACCTCACCTATGGCATGGAGAAGATGATTTTTAAATGCTTTATATATTTGCATTTTGTAATGCAAGTGTTTTTAAAGACTAAGATACAAATTGAGATGTACTTGCATTTGTTATGCATAATGCTTTAAAGTTCAAGTTATGTTTTGCAAGGTATTTGCAATTATTGTGTTTATTATGCTAGATGTTAAGATATGCCACGCAAATATTCATTAAGATTATAAGATCGGCAATCTAACCCTTACGTTAAGATAAGAAAGTGTCATGCTAGCCTTTCAACCCAGGAGAGTGCCATGCTAAAGTTATGTTATAGCCTCGGTGTTTGATGGTCAAGTGCATTTGGTATGTACACTTAGGCCTATAGTTCAAGAGAGTTAAGAATGATGATACAGCGTTCATAAAATAGCATAAATGGAATCATGCATTATGATGTTGCTTGCATTCCTTTGACAAATGGTTTTGTTACAAGTGATGCTTTTGTGAAACATGTTACAAGAAATTTTTTATGATGAAATATGTTTTGTGAGAACATTTTATGAGATATTTAATGGAAAATGTTTTTACAAGAAAAGTTTTAAGAAGAAAGTTTTTATATTTTGTGATATTAGTTTGAACTTCCTAAGAAATAGCTCATTATAAGTTCCTTCATACTGTATGTAGTTATCCAAAAGACCAATGGCATTGGTTGAAGAGCTTGGTGTTGCAATTACAGTTGTGATGGTTAGGCTATACTTGTTTTTTCCTACTTAAAGAAATAGTTTTCACTATTTTTGAAAAGATGTTTCAAAAAGTTTTAGGAAAGTAAATGTTTACTCGACAAATTTTAAGAAATGTTTTAAATGATTTTAAAGTTAAGTTTTGCACTATGATTTAATTATGTTGTAATGAAAGCCATAACATTTTCAAGAAAGTTTTAAGAAAAGAAAAAAAAAATAACTCAGTCTTTTCGTTTTAGTAAGTAAGAATATAGTCAAAGAAATGATGTTATGCAAGATAAGTAATAGTCGAAAAGGCAGCGTGCCGTTACATAACCATCTTACTCATAACTTCAACATAGAAAGGTAAAATACTATATGTATTTTCTTTAAATCATAACTTTTGTAACAATATCAATAATTGAATTTTAAGAATAATTCAATGTTGAAGACTAACCCTGAGACATGCAAGCCATAGTCATTAATCAACAACTAGCTTATCCAATCTTCAGGCTTAGGGTTAGGCGAACAAGGCTGCAAAGGCCACATATGTGAGTATGTTTTATTCATATCTTTTATATGATCTTATTTTATCACTCTTAATTTTAGGGCTAGATTGATGAGGAGAGGGAAACTCAAGCGTCGTAGTCTAGATCCAGCTCTTCCACCCCAGTCGTCGATGAGGTTGCCATTCTTAAAAATGTTCTTAGGTTGCATGGGTGTCATTAACCCCAAACTGGGACCTTTTCTCAATAGAGACTAGTAGGTTCTGTTGGGATTGGTGCCTTATAAGTCTTGACATTATATATATTATAAATAAATAAATAAAGCAACATTTATAATTATTTTGGTTGCTTATATGTGTTATGAATACTTTTATAAACATCAAGAAAATTCCATGATTATTTATGTAACTATAAATTTGCTATATAAGTGTTATATGCTTAGGGATGAAATTTATAGATAATAATCTAAATAGTCCATAATAATTAATTAAAGTTTGGGATCTTTAATTTAAATATTATAAGTACAGTTTAATCTCATTTGAAATGAAATAGTCTTATCTAGGCTATCAATATAGAGACATTGGATTGTAGGTACTTTATATGATGAGATTATATAGGATTGAACTAGATAAATTATGAATCTCTAATAATCATCCGTTACGAATAGAGCATTTAAATTTATCACTATGATGATAATATATTTGACAGTCTTAATTCTTAGTATTTATTAGACTGTTATTTATGACATTATGTTTTTTGACTTGCATGGTAAGAATAGTCTAAACACAGAACATAACTTAGAATCTTGGAAACATAATGGAATAAATGGTTGGGAATAATATTATACAGATACAAAATTCATTCTTTTCTTATGGAAGTTAGAAAAATAGTTCTCTTGAGCGATGATTTGAAGTTTAAACAGTAGTGCGCTAGGTCATAATATGATTTATTCATTTGAGAATTATCGGAACTCAAGAATAAAGATGTAATAAGAGAGGTAAATAGAAATTGAACCTAGCTCTTATTATGAACTATTTATGGAAGACTGACGTACATGTAATGATTATATCAATGGACTACTCACTAATTTTCTTTAAGTAATTTTCATTATAATCTCAAGAGTTTAGTTTCATGTTCTGTGGAGTAACACTGAAACAAATAAATTTAGAACATTAATTAAAGAATTTAATTATTTATTAAAATTTTTTAGAGCTTGGGTTATAGGTCTATGGGTCCCCTAATGCCACCTTTATGACATTATATAAGATTTAGTACATAGAATAAATTATACATATTTAATTTGAAATTATTAAATTTTGAATTAATTATCTCACACTTAAGATATTAATGTGATACAGAAAAATATTTTCTGTGACATATAATATAATGTGATAAATATTGTCAGATTTACGTGAGCATTAATTAAATTAATTAATTGATTATTTAATTAATGAGATTAATTAAACATGTTTTAAATTAATTAATTGATAATATTTGTTGTTTTAAATTAATTATTAATTGATTACTTAAGTTTAATTTTGTGTGACACATGTGTGGTGGAACTATATTTTGTCATTTCTAATATGGACACAAAATTACATTATTAGTTAATTTAAAAATTATTCTAAAAAAAATATGATTTATTTTTGAATTTAAATATATATATATATATATAAGATTTTTATTATATATATATAACATATACAAAATTCTTTTAAACAAAGTTTCTTTAACTTTCTATATATATATATTATATAAAAATCTTTTAAATAGAATTTCATTAATTTTTATATTATCTATATCTATATATATATATATATACATGGAAATGTTTGAATCAGTTAATGTGATTTTTGTTTTCATTTTCTTCAACCATAATATATATATATATATATATATATATACGGTTTGAAAATATATATATATATTTAGAATTGAATCACGTTTGCATGTTTCAAAAAAAAAATTAAAGAAAAGGTAACGTGAAACGTGGAAATGCTTTTAAGCACCTCCACACGTATCTAATATGGTGGCTATTTGATTCACCCACTTAAAAGTTTAATGGGTGGTTATTTCAAATTTAAAATAAATTAGAATTAACTAACTACTCATATAAAAAAAAAATAGAGATTACAGTTATCTCATAATTGATTTTTTTTCCACTTAACTTTTTTAGAATACTCAAAGAGAAAAACTGAGAGTTCTTTATCTTATTCTTTATCTTAAACAAGCTCTGTTATCTCATGTGTTGAGCATATAGTAGATCTAGAAAAATGTGAGGTTAATTCATTCTCATTGTTTGACGCTCACTCATCTTTCCATTGGTGTGGAGGCTTAGCTTGAAAGAATTGTACATATTTAATTTGGAATTATTGAGTTCCAAATTAATTATTTAACACTTGAGATATTAATATGACACAGAAAAATGTTCTCTATGACACATAATATAATGTGATAAATGTTGTTACATTTAACTAAGCATTAGTTCAATTAATTAATTGATTATTTAATTAATGAGATTAATTAAATATGTTTTAAATTAATTAATTGATAATATTTGAATATTAAGATTATTTAAATTAAGTTTAATTTTGTGTGACATATGTGTGGTGGGACCACATTTTGTCTTTTCTTCTACCTAGGTCCTCCCTCCTCCCATCACCTCTCTATTAACCCCATTGCCACGCTCATCCATCGGTAGATCAGGGCGCCCCCAGCCAAAGTACAGCAACCCATAGCCTAGCAATCCTATCACCATCATCGACGAACCTCGCACCCTCGTCGCCGATTAACTTTGGCGCCCCTACCAATGAACCCCCTGATTCCATCCCTCGCCTAAGCCTAACAATCCTCTATACCATTGAAGTTTTCTGTGTTGGTTCTTCATCAAAGCCCTCGACCATTGAACCCATCGAAGCCCAGCCAAAAAAAACACCATCGAAGCCATCTCTATTGCTACCATTGAAGCCCAGTCATTGTCGAACCCATCTCGTTCACCATCGAAGCTCCTTGTCGAAGCCTGGCCACCATCGAAGATCCCTATAGAAGCCTAGCCATCATCGAACCCATCTCCAATAACGTAGGGCCCATCTACTCTAGCAACTTCAAGATCTCCATTCAACCAAAACTCTGTTCAAGTTTTTTTTTCTTGAAATATTTTTAGCAACTTTTTAGCTATAATTAGTATTATTAATTAATATTAATCATTATTTTAGACTTAAATTTAGTTATATTTACATTAATAATTTTCTTATAAAAAATATTTTTTTTTTGGAAAAGACACTACCTTATATAGCCAAACACAATTTCAAAAACAAACCTAGTACATTTCTCAAAATGTTTTCATTTTCAATTTCTTCCAAAAACAAAAACCAAAATGAAAGCACTACCAAACGGGGCCTATGTATTTTATTAGACTTCTATTATTTTATTTACAATTAGACATGTAGTGTGTGTTTTTTTTTTTTTTTTATGTCATGTGTAATTATGTAGTGTATAATTTATTTTGTGTTATGTTATTTTTTTCATATTTATAGCATTCTTATTAATTATTCATTCAAGTTATTTTAATTAAATCCCAAATAATATTTATTATTATTAAAATATATAGAAATATTTTTAGTAAAAAAATTTACACTTAAATCAAATAATCTAAAACAAATAAAACTAACTTAAAATTAATTATTCAATTACAATTAATTAATTATTTTTATAAAAAAGATTTAGCAGCAACATTTATTGTCGCTAATTCCTGGTACGGACTACTTACAGCCTAATTAAACTATGATAATTTTTAAGAAATTTTAAATTTTTAGCAACGATGGATTTGAAAATTATTATTGCTATAACTTTTGCTGATGTCATATTGCATTTGTTCATTGCCCAAAGAAATAGTGACAATAACATGTCGTCGTTAAAACTTTTTTAGCAGCTAATTATTAACGATAATAGCACGTCAGTGCTAAAAAAATTTTAACAATGGCAAGCCAAATGACATCGCTATAGACTCCATTTGTTGTAGTGTCCACAATTTGGAATATTTGCCATGCATTTTGCGAATATTTTGGAACAACCATTAAATTGTTTGACATATGTACATGTTTCAGTTACTTGAGTTTCAAACAATCCTTGAGAAGGCATGTATCATGCCATATCTTTTGTTGTCTTTGCTAATGTCATATCTTTTGTTGTTTGTTATATAAAATTAATGCTCAAGTTATCATCATAATCTGTCAGCTAAATTTCATATTTGTCCCACTGCCTGTATTATATATATGATAGGAGAAAGCAACCCATTGACCAAAAGGTTTACAACCTTTTCAAGTTGTACCATGTTAAAATAATTCCAGTTTATGCTATTAGTCTTCTGTGAGTTGCAAACAATCCTTGAGAAGGCATGCATCACGCCATATCTTTTGTTCTCTTTGCTAATGTCATATCTTTTGTTGTTTGCTATATAAAATTAATGTTGAGGTTATCATCACATTCTGTCAGCCAAATTTCATATTTGTTCCACTGCCTGTATTATATATTATATATATGATAGGAGAAAGCGACCCATTGACCAAAAGGTTTACAACCTTTTCGAGTTGTACCATATTAAAATAATTCCAGTTTCTGCTATAGTCTTCTCATTTCACTTTAAACTTTGATTTAGGCCGATATCTACTATGTACTTAAAAACTTTTGCTAATTTTCTCAATCTACGTTGTATGTGCATTTGGTGGGTTTTTAAATATAAATGTTAGATAATGGATAGAGATTGTGGATACCACAAATTGAAATTCAAGAAACAGAATGAACAAATTCCTTGTACATGGATCTGCCTAAGGTTGTCTATTCATCTCCTCTATCATTGAGATGATGAACTGTAACTATTTTGAAGGACTAATAAGGTTAACTTCCTAATTGATGCCATGGACACTCTGTGCAGAGTACTAGCATTTGAGTTAGATTCATAAATCAACTTAGAGTAAAATTGTCAACTCGAGGGTCAAAACACGTAATTGCCAACTCAAGAAATATATGTATTTAATATGAATTTGAATTTCAAAGGTGGAATCTTGAGAGCATCTGAAAAACGTGGATACAATTTTGAAAAACTCAAAATACAAAAAATAGTAAATATCCCTTTGAAAAATATAAACTTTATATTCTAGTATTTTGTGCGTTCATCTGTTTTTTTGTGAATTCTCAAGTTTCTTTTTTAACCCTTGGCTGTTTCTTGAATTTAATAAACTGTTGCATATCACCCTGAATTAATAGTGATAGTTAAAATTTGAAAATCACGCTCGTACACACTACAAGGCGTGCTTTATTGCTATCCGGAACTTCAACGCTTGTCCAATAAACGAGCTTCCTTGACATGCACGAGTGCACTTGAGTCCGAATGTCAGTGCTCGTGATTGATGAGGTACATTTTTGCAAAAGATATAAAATTCAAAAAAGAACTTTTGAAACATAAAAAAAGAAAAAAAAGAAAGAAAAAAGAAAACAAAGAACAACTTGATAGTTTTGGAACGACTTAGAGAAGAATACTACCAAACCCTAACTAGTAAGAGCATCTTCATTGTAATATTAAATTGATGTGTAATTAGCAAATTTAACATTTAAGTGTTATAAATCTTCTTTAATGTAAAGTCACTTTCAATGTTAAATTTTGCTACAAAATTTAACTTATAATAGTTTTGACATTTGACACCTATTGATTGGTAGATTGATTGTTTTTCTTTAATAATTACAACATTCCGTTTTTTTAATTATTTAAATATTAAAAGTTTATTACTACAAGTTTCAAAATTTAATAATTATAACAAAAGACAAATATAACGTTTTATTTATTATTATGCATTAGAACATAAAATAAAAAATACATCAAATATACTATTTTTATATTTTTTTGGCAGTAAACATTTTATTAACATTGACATTTGCATTGAAGATGACCTAAGCTACTTAATTTATTGAAGATGACCTAAGCTACTTAATTTATTATGTTTGGCAGTCAACAACACTCACCTTACAAATTCACTGCTAATTAGTAAATTACATTGCTTCTTCGGTTTGAACCAAGGAATTCTTGGATATTACACAAAATCGATCTTGTTTTATTCTCTATAAATAATACAAATTGTAGGAATTCCGAGTAATCACCGTGATCATGGATTCATTTCAAATCTTGTAGACAATCACGTTCTTGTCGTTATGGTATTATTTGGACATAGTTCCAATCATGAAATTCGACCATTCACCCTTACCACTTTTTCTTTTTCTTTCTTTTTACTATTTTGTAGTTTGAAAAATTCATTTACATGTGATTAAAAAACAATTTTGGCTTTATAAGAGCAAAGAAGTAAATTAAAAAGATGGAAGTTTTGTATTTTTGTGTCCTTAACATCATTCTTTCTTGAGTTCAAAATCAAAACATGCTCATGTTACTTATGCTCCATAAAATCATAACTAGACATATAAACATGCATAACATTTAAGGTGATGTAGGTGAAATTCTACTTAACTCGTATGATAGACTAATGTAAACTATTGTAGGGCTTTTTCTCTTCAAATCCGGTGTCCAATCCTTCTAAAAATAGGTGCTTATATTTTATTATAACCCAATAAACATATACTGGTTACTTAAGTGTTAAGGAGCTCATTTCAAGTTTAAAATCAATCTTAAACAAAAAAAAAGACTATGTCCCCACAAACATATCATTTATAATCTTATAGTTGCAACCATATTAAATAAGAGGAAATGTGATAAAAACTAGAACTAAATATTCTATTTTTGAACCCCAAAGCACTGCCTTGTATTTTCTAATTAAAGTAAAGAACTTAGCTTACAAAAATATTACAAAGCATAGCAATTTTAGTAAAACTCATAAATTCATGTAATGTAGAGGATAAAATATCAAACTTAATCCCAAAAGTTCATTTAAGTGTTAAAAAAAATATGAACATTGGTAACATAGCAAAACTAGTTAGTTTTAAGAGCAAAAGTAGACTTTTGGTTTCTAAATAGATCAAAAACTTTTCTAAGAATTTGGGCAGTATTTCCTCTTAATTTTTAATACTTCCCAAAGCTTAAAATTCATCAAAAAGACCCGCAAACAAAAACAAAAGTCTAGGGCATTCATAAAACCACAAATCAACCCCAAATTCTCTTAAATTAGCACAATTCCAAAACTTTTCATTCCAACAACCAAATCCCTTTTTATTAGATCATTTTTCCATGATTCCTAACCTTGAATAGCATTAAAATTATGCTTATATCATGTCCCAAAGTTTGCTTATAAACCAAAGAAAGAAACCTAAAATTAGTTCACAAATTCTCACCTTAGTGAAGCAACTTGAAATCTTCACCTTCACATTCACTTTTCCTTTATCAAATGGATGAAACTAATGCTTATGGTCTTTCTAAGCACTTAAAATAAACCCTAGAATTAGATTGTAGGTTTATCCTACATCTTGAAAGATTGAATCTCAAAACCACAAAATAAAGCTTACCTTGACTAGTTTTGGTTTTTTTTCTCTCTTATCACCACTCAAACCTTTACCAAGACACTGGAAGATGGGCTTATCTTTTGAACTCTAGCTAGAAATGAAGTTTTCCTTTAGTGGATGGTCAGACTTGAGAGAAGATGGGCTCAAATGAGCTCACCTACTTGCTTAATTCCTTTTAAAGTGCCACACACACCTCATAGTACTTAACACTTAAGAACTCTCCTATTAGCTTAATGAGTGTCCTTCTTTTGTAGCTTACACATCAACCATTTAGTTTCTAAAACACTCACATGCAACTCTAATTGATAGCTAAATCATAACCAGTTATTTAACTTACTAACTTAGGTGTACTTACTCATACCAAATTTTCGGTACACTAAACATGCTAGTTTCTAAACTTTAATAGTTTTTCACCAAAACTAAACCAAAATTTCTAAATCTCTTTAAATACACTCAACCATTAGATAACATGATTCCTTACTTAGTTCCCTACTTGTTGAAACCCTAATTGAGTCTGTAAACTTGAATACTGAAAAGGTCACTTATTTAGGGTCTTAAGGTAAACTTACCACTAAAATATATATCATCCTCTTATATGAGACCTTGTATCATTCTTAATAACATTCTACGAGATTATTTACTTGTCATAACTTCTCCTTTAATCGTTATTCTGAACACGTACATAACTTCACTTCACATAAAATGGCACCTTCAACATAAATGGTCCTAAAACGATCATTGAACTCCTAATTTCAACACATCCATCATAATTTTATATCAAGCACAATTAGAATTCACTTTTTCATTTGTTTCTAAATCGGATCCATCTTTAGGATATCCCAAGTTATTTAGCTATGCATTCAAATGAAATTGTATAAAACGTAATTTTGAAAATGATATGCACTATTAATATAATCAAACACATCTCAAATGATTATGAAACATTATATAATGCAATTAATGTCATTAAATCATGCAATGCATGGGTCAACAAGTATATAAGAATACTGAACATCACACCTTACTCACTGAAGCAAGAGAAATGGCTGCAAAGATACCAAAATGAAATAAACTTATGCATCTCTTCTTTCCAAAATAAGAACTTTGGTTCACTTATAGCTCTTTTTTTTTTTGCTGGTAAATACAGCATAGGATCGACTTTGGAAGCTGAATTTCTTTCCCATTTAAAGCTAGCTTGTTATTGAGGTTCAAAAATTATACTTGCATTTTTTAAGCATGTGAAAAAGGATCCCCTAAAGGATTCCCCAACTGAAGAACAAACTTCAAGTTGGCCTAACAACCACTCATACTTAACAAAGTTGGTTTTTTTCCTGTTTCATTGAAGATTTCTAAAGGAGTTAAAACATTTCAAGTTACAATCATTAAAAATTTAATAGTTTCTTCCTTTGAAGTATCATAATAGGGCATACATATAAAAAGCCTCATCTTTGAACTATAAAATTCTTTTTTTAAGTTTTCACTAATTCTCTGGCTAACGAAATTAATATCTTCAATTTACTACTATAGGATGTAGATTTCACGATAGTTTAAAACCGTTGTGAAAAAATTTTATGAGGATAAAAAAACTATCGTGAAAACTTCAGTCGTGGTACAAAATAGAGTTTTCATGACAGTTTTTTACCGTCATGGAATAGCAAAATTGGCACAAAAAGGGTGGGTCGTGGGTGTGCATCTTCCACGATGGTTTTTATAAAAACTATTGTAGAAAATGAAGCTTCCACGATGGTTTCTATAAAAACCATCATGGAAGCTTAACCTTCCCACGATAGTTTTTATAGAAACAGTCGTGGAAGGTCAAGCTTTCACGATGGTTTTTCCCAAAAAGGGCTGTTGAAGCGTAACCTTCCACGACATTTTCCTATAAAACCATCGTGAAAGCTTATGCTTCCACGACTGTTTTTATAAAAACCATTGTAAAAAATTGGTATTGTCAAAAAAAAATTTTCAAAAATTTTTTGTTTCCTATAGGATAGCCAGCCCCGTGTGTTATCCATTAAACAAGGCCCTAATTGCGTACAAAAATTGAAGTATATTGAAATTACAAGCTATTTACAAGATCATTTACATTTGAGTTATTTTAAGCAATTGTTATCTACTATCTCTATCTATCTATCTAAAAATTACACAATTTCACATATTCACATAATTGCACATATTACTCATATTCACAAGTTTACAATTTCAATGACACAATCTCACATATTCACATAATTGCACGTATTACACATATTCACATAATTTCACATATTATACATATTCACAATTTTGCACATATTACACATATTCAAATAATTTCACATAGTACACATATTCACAATTTTACAACTCAATTACACAATTTCACATATTACCCATATTCACATATACACAATTTCATATATTCATATAATTTCACATATTCACAAAACAAATAAAATTTGTGGGGGCGGGCTAGAGGGTGGGTGGGGCAAGGGGAGCAAGGGGGGCGAGGGGTGGGGGGTGGGTAGAGCGGGGAAAGGGTGAGTGGGGCAAGGGGGCCGAGGGTGGGGTGGAGAGGGGGGTGGGCAGGGCAAAGGGGGTGAGGGGGGGTGGGTAAGGGCGGGGTAGGTAGGGAGAGGTTGGGGGGGCTGGTGGGGAGAGGGTGGGGCAAGGGGGCCAAGGGTGGGGTGACAGAAAGAGGGTGGGTGGGGCAAGGGGGTGGAGTGGAAGGTGGGTAGGGCTAGGGGTGGGTGGGGCAAGTGGGTGAAGGGTGGGAGGGGCGAGGGTAGGGCGAGTGGGGGAGGAAGGGGCAGTGGGGAGGGGGAAGAGGAGAGTGAGAGGGACGGGGAGGGGGCAAGGGGGAAAAGGAGAGAGAGAGGGAGGGGGAGCTTACTGGTAGTGAGGAGGTGACAGCGGCAAAGAGAGATCTCAAGAGAGAGGGAGGGATTTTAGAGAGGAAAGAGGGATTTTAGAGAGAGAGAGAGGGAGCACTTTTAGAGAGAGACGGAGGCGGATTCAAAATAGGGAGGTAGGCGTACATCTCAAAATTTTTAAGGGGATTCAAAATAGGAAGGTGCGCACATTTCTCAAAATTTTTAAAGGGATTCAAAATGGGAAGGTGGGCACATATTTCAAAATTTTTAAAGGGAAAAATAAAGCTTCCACGACAATTTATGCGTAAACTATTGTGGAAGACCTTCCACGATGGTTTGTAAATAAACCATCGTGGAAGCTTTTTTACAACATTAAAATTGCTGTAAAAAAGACCACAGCTTCCATGACGATTTATTTATAAACTACCATAGAAGCTATTTTACAGCATTATAAACACTGCAGAAAGATAGCAGCTTCCAAGACGGCTTATAAATAAACCGTTGTGGAAGCTATTTTATAACATTATAGATGCTATCAGAAAGATAGTAGGCTTCCATGATGGTTTATAAATAAACCACCGTGGAACCTATTTTATTATAGCATTATAAATGTTGTAAAACAGCAGCCTTCCATAACGATTTATTTATAAACCGTCATGGAACCTTCTATGACTTTTGGCAAATCCAAGAACTCTTCCACATGATTCACATAGTCTCTAGACAATCAAAAATCCCACATCAATTTCCTATTTATTTTGTAAGTCCTAAATTGAAATAATAAATAGCAAATATTCAATTAAAATTAATTTCACAAATTATATACATACCCACCTATATATATTCTAATCATAAAATAAAAACATCACCCATCATAAAACAAATTACACATACCCATTATAAAACAAATAAATCATACCCATGATCTACAATACAATAATCACAAAATAAACAACAAAATCAATAACTATTTATCAATTTTGAATTAATTATACAACAAAATCAACAGCAATTTATCAATTTCTAACCAAAACTTGCAATTTGGACTGAGATTAAGGAGTGTGGAGGCAGAAAGGGACGACAACAGCTGATTCGGAGGGGTCTGTGTTCGTATTTGATACCTAAATTGTGTCTGATTGTCGAGGTGAGAAATGTGTCTTAAGGGAGCTACCACGACGATTTTTTAAAAAACCATCATAGAATGGCCGTGAGATACCACGACAGTTTTTGTTTTTTAAAAAACCATCATGGTAGGTAAGGCATACCACGAAGGTTTTTTAAAAAACCATCGTGGTAGGTCCGTGCCATTCCACGAAGTAGCTTGGGTTTGTCAAAGCCGACGGCAACAACAAAGTAGCCTGTGTTTAGGTTGAGGGCGGTAGTAGCGATGGTGTCGAGGAGGGTTAGAGTGTGAAAGAGAGGGTTAAAGTCTAGGGGCGAGAGAGGGAGATGTAAAATTTCAAAATATATGCCCTAGGTTGAGGGAATGGTTTGGAGTGGGGGCTAAAACTACACTATTTAGCCCACACATTACACGACGGCTTTTTTAAAACACTATCGTGTAATAGAAAGCTACCACGATGGTTTTTAGAAAAAAAAAAGTCGTAGAATGTAAAGCTTTCATGACAGCTTTTTCTAAAAAAACTATCATAGAATGTCCCACTTTCATGATAGCTTTTTCTAAAAATCGTCATGTAAAGTTTGAATTCACGATGGTTTTTATACAGCCGTTGTGAAAATTGGCCAAAAACACCAATTTTTTAGAACTTTTCTCACTTGTCCCAGTGGCTATCTCATATGTTATGCATCAATGGCCTAGACTTTTTACTTTTTGCTATTTTTATCACAAAAATAACTATAGATAGATATATCCCTTAGCCTCAAAAAAAAAGAAAAAGCAAAAAATATAGATATATATTGAAATAAATTGACATAAATTTGTTTACAAATGCTCATTTTTTTCCTTTTTTCTTTTCTTTGGTTCCTCAATACATATCTATTCCACATCTTCATGAAGCAAGTGGGAAACATCATCATCAAATCATCAATCTCTTCAACTGGTGGTAATTCTTTCATGAATGAGGGGAAATTCGTGTAATCTTTAGCAACTTCTTCACTATCAATAACTACTCTTGGCTTCATCGGGACGACTGGGACAATTCTAAATCTTCAAAATCTGTTATATAAAAAACTTAGATTGCTCATAATGCCATAATGAAGGGATCATTTTTGTATCCCAATCTTCTATAGTCAGCCACCATGATGCTGTCATTATCGGTTTTAACAAAGTGATTGTTAGCACACTTGCACTTAAAAGGTGCTATGCACAATCCCCCATAGTTAACTTCCCAAATATCTCCAATAAAACCAAATTAGTTGGTGGTCCCATGTACTAGATTCTTGTCCTTGGTGGAGGAAATAAGCATAGCCTTGGCATGGAGAGTAACACCGCTATTTTGAATAAGATGCTTCTCATCTCTTTCGTGAGTATAGAAAGTATAACCATTTATAGAATGTGACGTATACTTTCTAAGTACTGACAACGATCCTTTAGCTAGGTTCTTTAAGTCTTGTTACATGCTTCCATCTTATGATGTGGAGCATTTACAATAGATCTGTGCTTTAATCCACTCCCAAAAGGTTCGGTTGTGTTCATCTTACAACCGTTTCTCATTTCTTGCTTTTTTTGGGTTCGTATTTTTTAATTCATTATGTGCACCTCAATGAAAGGCTACACTTTATTAGCATTATGCAAGATAGAAAGATAAGCATGCTCCCACTATGGTTGATTTACCGAGGAAGGATTGCCAATAGATAGTCCCTAAGCCTCAATGTTTGTTATCTTTGGCACCCCAATTGCTTTTGCATTGGACAATATTTGGAGCAAAATTCAACTGATTCCTTAGCTATGTTACTTTCTATGATACATCCTTCCGACCAATTTTGGTTCTTGACATAGTCCTTTAAAACCTTCATATACCTTTCAAATGGGTACATCCATTTCAAATATACCAATCCATATAACTTAAATTCATGTATTAAGTGCATCATTATATGAATCATGATATCAAAAAATGCCTGTGAAAAATACTTCTCAAGTGTACACAAGGTTTGCGCCAACTCCGATTGTAATGAATCTAGCATAAGTGGATCAATTACCTTGGAGCATATTGCATTAAAGAACAAGCATAACTTGGTAATTGCAAATCTCACATCCTTTGTTAGAATTTCCTACAATGCAAGTGGTAGTAATTGTTACATCAACACATGACAATCATATGTTTTCATGCCAATAAGTTTCAAATCCTTCACCGGCACCAACTTTTTATAGTTTGAAGAATAGCCATCCAGCACCTATAACGAAGTAAGCCATTCATGAAGCTTTCTCTTTTCCACTCTTGATAATGTGTGCTTTACCAGAGTCCCTCTTTTCTCAGGAAACAAATTAGGCCTAATTTTCATTTCTATAAGATCCAACCATGTTTTTCCAACATTCTTAGTCATACCAACTATTGATTCACAAATGTTTTTCTCAATAGGCATAACATCCAAGCAATGATGAACAAAAAGGATTTTCCAATATGGAAGTTTAAAAAAGATTGATCTCATTTTCCATGGTCCATTAATAGGTGCCTAGTCCTTACCTTGCTTTCTCTTCATGAACACCACTTTCACATCTTTTATCATTTCTAATATTTGTTCACCCATCAAAGGCCGAGGAGGGTCTCTTTCTTTGATGTCATCATTAAAGGCTTTCTCTTGTATGCGGTAATGATGATTTCTTGGCAATCATCTTCTACGACTAAAAAAAACAGTTTTCTTACCATTCTTTATCCATTTATAAGACGTTTCTTTCATACAAATAGAACAATCAATAGAACTCTTCACCAAACAAGATAAATTGCCCTAGCAGAAAAGTCATTAATTGTCTATACAAACATTGCACAAAGTGTGAACGTTTTTTCTCTGTAAGCATTTCCAACTTCGATTCTATTTTCGCACAAGTTCTTTCGGTCATTGATTAACAGTGCTAAGTATACATCAATATCATTCCCCAATTGGTAAGGACTTGAAATCAATAAAGATAACATTAAGAACTTTCGCTTCATGCATATTTTTGGAGAGAGATTTAGTTGCCAAGTTTTACGGGCCAAGTGCTATGCCTACTAATCATGTTACCATGTGGGTTCATTCCATTCTTTAACAAAGTGAAATGTACATTTCTTAGATCTACACTAAACTCAAAATGATCAGCTTCAAAAGTATTCCATTGTGGTGAATCCCCCAGATGTCTAGGCATACCATCATCGACCTGTTTGTTATGATACCATGTTAAATTCTTGGCTTGCTCTACATTTTCAAATAAATACCCTAAATGTGGAACTTGTAGAATGTACCACAACACCTTCATCGACAATCCATTTGTACCGTCTTTTGGCTCTTTTTCTTTCTTCCACCTTGACTTTTTATAAACCAAGCAATAATTCTCGTCTTTATACTCATTCCTATATAGAATACAATCATTTTCACAAGCATGAATTTTCTCATACTCTATTCCTAAAGTGGTTAAAGTCTTCTTAGCCTTATATATACTATTGGTAATCTATTACCATCTGGTAGAAGCCTTTCTAGAAATTCCAAAAGATTTATGAAACTAGAATTTGACCACTCACCCAACGCTTTCAAATTCCATAATCCAACCAAAGTGGGTAATTTGGTGAAATTTGTACACCTTTCATATAGAGGTGTCTTTGCATCATTCGTCTCAAATAGGTCCAAACGGTGTAAAATGTGTTCTTTTAAATCATTAACCATGTCAACCACATTGTCGTGATCATCCATATTAACGAAAATGTCATGTTGGTAACTACTTATAATCCTATTTTGAATAAATGTCCTCTAATAATTGGAATTGAATGAGATCTAAGGTTTCCACATTGAACACAACCATACCAAATTTTATCACCATAGGCATGAGTTTTGGCAAAATCCAAGAATTTTTTCATACCATTCACATATTCTCTAGTCAATTGAAAAACCCACATCCATTTCGCTAGTCCTAAATTGAAATATATACAATGCAATTCAATTAAAAACAATTTCTTAAATTAATTAACCTACCATTATAAAGTATTCCATAGATCTACAAATTTCACAAATTACATACCCATCAATTTCAATTTAGCTAATCATACTCAAATATCCACAAATTGCACATACTCATCATACTCAAATAATAATCATATTTATTAAAAAAATTAATCATACCAATATCCAAATAACTAATCATATCTACAAAACAAGAAGCATTGTTCAATAATACTAATTGATCCATAAATTAATCATACCCAACATATCTAAAAAACTGATCATGATTATAAATTCACAAACCAGAAAGCTAAACCACAAGATCAAAATCTATTGATAAATATACCTAATAAAACACTTACAATGAGGAAAGAGATTAAGGAGAATGGAGGTGGAAAGAGAAGGCAACTGCAATTTTGAGAAGTTCTTGATGTGTTTTTAGGAGCTGGGTTTGTGATTCGTATCTACTTATTGAGCTAGAATAAAGATTTAAATGCACTTTCTACAATGGTTTTTTTCTAAAAAAAGTCATGGAAAAACTAACCTTCCACAACGGTTTTTAT
Organism: Artocarpus hirsutus; assembly: GCA_946598075.1. NCBI lineage: Eukaryota > Viridiplantae > Streptophyta > Magnoliopsida > Rosales > Moraceae > Artocarpus > Artocarpus hirsutus. The sequence goes on from CAMOHE010048296.1 coordinate 45,091, forward strand.
TGTTTTTATGAAAAACCGTCATGTAAAGGCTAACCTACCATGACGGTTTTTTCCTAAAAACCATCGCGAAAGACCTTCCCTCCTATCACAATGGTTTTTGTCTTCTCGGACGAACTCCTCACATTTTTCTCTCACTTATCACAACGGTTTTTAAAAAAAAATCGTTAAATGAGGGTAATATAATCTCAAATTTCTAGTAGTGAGTAAATTATATTAAGACCTCATGTGTTCTACCAAAATTATAGAGACACCTCCTAGACCAAAAATAATCAAACTAACACCCCCTAACTGCCCAAAAAAATTACAGAGAAACGCCCTTTGTAAGTTGACTATGAAGGTTCACCGTGAGTTGATCGTCAATTTTATTCAAAATGCCAAATATACCCCTATTGATTGAAAAATAGTTATTTCTATTTAAACTTTAGAAATTATAAACAAAAATAAAAGGTTACTTTTTACAATAAAAAATAATAAACCATATATAAATTTAAGAAATTATTCTAAAGACAAAAAAATCTATCACTCACTCTCTCTTTATCTCTTTATCTCTCTCTATCTAGGCGTGATGGGGAAGCCAGGTCAACAGGTGTAGGGGTGGGAGGCGTGTTGGTGGTTCTCCAATAGGTGTCGTCAGAGTCATGGATGGGGGTGGGCAAGGGGAGGCTGCATCTCGAGGGAGGGGGAAGCGCAGGGCTACTAGGCCTCAAGGGAAGAAGGACATCAGGGAAAGAGGCATAGGGTGTCGGCATAGGGTGTCGGCATGGGGCGGATGGAGGTCAGGAAGAGGGGGTCTTGTGCGGGCTGACGTGGGGAGACTAGGACTCAGGAGACGAGGGGCCATCGGGCATTAGGTGGCTGGAGGTTGGGAAGAGGGGCGTGGGGCACCGACGATGGGTGGTTGAGCATGGGGCGCCTGGAGGTCAGGAGGAGGGTGTCTCGGGGGTAGGTGGGCGTAGGGGTTGGGGTGGGAAGGGTGAATTGTGTTTAGTTTACATTGGGTTTTTTGTTTAAAATTAATGGCTAGGATTAAATTTTGTAGATCAATGGCTGAAGTTAATTGAGGTATTTTTGTCATTTCATATAAAAATTTGACAAAGTTAAATTCAATGATGTCACTGTGATTAGGCGGCTAGAGGTTGGGAAAAGGGGTGTGGGGCACCGGCGGTGGGTGACTAAGCGTGGGGCACCTGGAGGTCGGGAGGCAGGGGTTCAAGGGTAGGTGGGTGTAGGGGTTGGGGTTGGGGTGGGAAGGGTTAATTATGCTTAGTTTACCTAGGGTTTTTTGTTTAAAATTAACGGCTAAGATTAAGTTTTGTAGATCAATGGTTGAAGTTAATTGAGGTATTTTTGTCATTTCATATAAAAATTTAACAGAGTCAAATTCAGGGATGTCACTGTGATTAGTTTTGATGTAAAGAGTGTCACTATAATTTAGGTAAAATACAAGGGTGGTCAATCTAATTCAATTAATCCTATGGCCCCTTTAAAGATATCTCTTTCTTTAAAAGTTCAATATACATAGGAATTCGTCACGACAATTATAGCACGTTAATAAATATTTATTTTAATTTGATTTTTATTTTAATTATTAACTCCTATTGAGAAAAATTTTTGGCTTCGTCACTACCTACAACCTGCCCTATGCAAAGAAATTTATGGCAATTTCTTGCACTTTGCCTTTTTAGGCACAGTAACCTGTTCAATGTTTTGGCAAAATATTTTCGCTAGCGACCAAATGACATGAAACGAAAAGGTCTCTTGTAGTATACTTAAACGTGGCTTATCATTAGTTCTTGATATTCACACACATAGAAATTTTAGTGTTTCCATTTCGCTATAATCCTAGCTAGTAATTACTATATATACGACGAATTTCTGCCCTGCGTGACCATATATGTCATTTTCAATTTTGTAAAGAAAGATCGAGAAGGGAAAAGGTTAAGGCGTGCAGAATTGAAAAATATGCGGAAAAAGTAATAAAGTTGCATTTAGAAACGGATATTTCGGATCACTGCTTTCTTTGTTGCGTATTCAAAATTTGACAAGAACATTGAAAGAAACAAGAACATGTAGCGTTTTTATTTAGTTTTACCATTTTAAACAAAAGAAAACAGCCATAAAAAAAAAAAAAGCAATCTTTTTCCAGTTCACATTCTCTTGGAAAGGCTCTGATTACGTGTGTGTATACATATATGTGTGTGTGTGTATGTGTATGTATGTATGTATGTATGTATGTATGCATAACCAACCATTATAAAAGTTTGTTTTGTTTCCTCTTCGTTTATTGTTATATATTATATGAGAAATTGGAAATTTCATGTTAAAGAGCCACGACCTCTATATATACAATACATCCACTTGCTGTTTTCCTACTTTGACTGATGGGGAGGTTTTGTTGCTTCATGCTTGAGCTTCAATAACTTTGGCACCTGAATTTGAGATATATTGTGGCAGTATCTTAATTAATCTTCTAAATTTGAATATGATATAAATTACCACTTCAATTGATCACAATAGACGTATCAAATTTCCAGGATGAATGGAAGCACGCCCCGCACATGCATGCACACTCATCGTACGTAACAGCATTTTTCTTAATATGTCAAAAAAGGAATAATATTAAGATTAAAAAAAAAAAGTTCTCACGCACCTTGTGACGTACTTAAAAAGAAAAAAAAAATCAACCTCGCTTTTAAAATGAAATTAAAAAAATGAAAATAATAAGAAGACTGAAAGGGCAATTTCTTGATCAATGCATGCACAAAAAAGATTTCAAAAGGCCTCCAATTAATTATAAAGATTACCTTTTTTTTCAGAGAATTCATCAAACTTGACTTAACTTTTTTTTTTTTTTTTTACTGAACTCCCTCCTGCTGGTCTTCAAAAACGATTTTGGCAAAAATGGCAGAGACACATAGATATGATGCAAAACGTATATAACAAAAATTTTCTCAAAATTGGTGTAAAACACACTATAGTTTATATTAATTCAATGCTAAATAAATAATATATAATTTTACTTACCCGGATAAAGAGAGGAAACCACAAATCTTCTAGTGAGATGACCGTTCTCTATTTGAAACCATTGTCTTTCTTGACTAGTCCTAGGCGCCAAATGAACGAATAGGTGGGTATAAAAGGAATTAAAGGTTACTAAATAATCACTCGTTGATTTTAGTCACCCATTAATCTCAACGCATGAGCAAAACAGGTCTTGAAATGAAGAGCAATTCTTCTTCCCTCTTTCCCTCCCTACATGCTAGACACTCTAGCAGAATTTTAGCACTCCCTTAATTTTGTATAGAATGAATAGAGGAATATGAGGTACAATTAATTTTGAAAGCTTCTTTTGTTTTAATTTTAAATATCAATTAAAATAAAAGAGAAAATGTTCTCTTTCCTTAAACTATTTCTGGTGCCACACACAGAGAGATTCTCTGTGATTTTGGCACCAATCTCCAAACAATGCCTGAAAGAATACTTTTAATTACTCAATCTCTTTTTTTTTTTTTTTTTACAAATTTGAATTAAATCACATTTATCCAAAAAATAGAGATTCTAAATATAGAAACTTTGTGAACAAGTTTTGAACTACACAAGGAGCATTTTGCTATGCTCTATGTGCCAAAACACTAGGTGGGACCCATTATGCGTCTTTAAAAATTAATTATTTATTATTAAATGATCTTAACATTTAATAATTATAAATTAATTTATTTTAAGTGACGTTTAAATTGAAATTCCATAATTCTAAATTTGTTAATTAAAATAATAATTTCACTTGTCTAAACAATATTTACAAGGATAGTAGGGAGACTAATAGACCCAAAATTTCAAACTTTAATAAAACCAATATATTAATTTATTTTTTTTAATTAATATGTTACTCTTTTATTAATTCCAATATAACTTCACTAGATACTTAGAATTGCATTTTTAAAATTATAGATATAATTTCTCATTTCTTAAAATCGTCCATTTGATATAGTCATTATGTATAAATTGATCTTTTATAAATAATTCATAATTAGAGCTATATAAGATTCGTTAACCTCTCTACTTACTTTTCTATCCTTGAGCTTATTGATCCTCTAATAAATAATAAATGCATGAACATAATCACGAGTCGAGCTCTCATATTATTCAAGACTTGAACCAATACTCAAAAGAATCATTTACCTACTTCTTGTTAGAGAAGGAATGGGTTCTATTTTAAAATATTAACATTCATGGCTACTTACTTCGTCATGTCTCTAAAATATAAGGGATAGAATTAAATTCTCCAATCCATACTAAGTAAGTCAAAAGACATAAATCCATAATTAACAGTATACTAATAACTCAGAATTACAATCATCTTATATATAACCATCAGCTGATGTGATTAGAACTTGCTATATTTAAAAAAAAAAAAGTATTAGCTATGCATATCACATCATGTTCTGGTCCTACATAATCTCATCGTATACAATACACTAATTTCATGATTCACTACATTAATAATTTGGATAATACTATTCCATTCTTAATGGAAACGACTTGCTCGAATTATGCTGAATTAAAGATTTCATACTTTAATTGAATAATTAATTATATATTACTAACCATTTTAATTATCATCTTTAAATATTTTCTTCTTGTATATAACATTTATATACAATATTTAAAGTCATATAGATAATTATGGAATATCAATAATATTCATAAAATATTCAAAATACATGCACACAAATATAATGAAAAATTTACTGTATTTATTTATAAATATGTCATTTTAAAAAAGATCATATACTTTGAATACAACGATCCTAACAATCTCCCACTTGCCCTAAAGTCGATGAGATATGTTCTTAATCCGTATTCCTCCAGATGCTTCTCAAAACTTTGATAGGCATGGTCTTCGTGAATAGATTTATGAGGTTGTCTTTTGACATGATCTTTGTAACGGTCACGTCACCTCTCTTGGCTCTACCTGAAATCAAATAATACCTTCTTTCTATATGGTTTATGATCTTATAATTTATAGGTTCTATGATATTAGAGATTGCACCATTGTTATCACAATGTAGTTCAATCAGCTTATCCATATCTGAAACAACTTCTTATTCAATAAAGAACTTGTGAAGCCTAACTACTTCCATGGATGCTTTAGAAGCAACCACATATTTAGCCTCTATTGTCGAGTTAGAAATATACTTTTATTTTGCATTCCTCTAGACAAAGGCTCCACCATCAAGAGTGAACACATAACCAAAGATCAATTTTTGATCGTCACGATCTAATTGGAAATCAAATCTATGTATCCATTGAGAGATAGATCTCAACAACAATTAACAAGCATATAGTTTCTCGTTATTCTAAGATACTTAGGAGCGCACTTCATAGCCATTTAATGATCAAATCGTAGATTTGACTGAAATTTATAGATTATTCAGATGGTAGGAAGAGTATCTATATAAAATACAACAAGCTTCGGACTGCTAATGTATAAGGAAAATGTCTCATGACCTTTTTCTCCTAAGGATCCTCTTGACACTACATTTTAGAGAGATGAATACCATGTCTAGAAGGCAAATTCCTTTTCTTAGGTTTCTGCATCTTGTACTTGACAAGCACCTTGTCTATGTATTAGCCTAAGACAATTCTACTAGGTTTTTTATTACAATTTTGGATGAGCTGGATCCTAAGAACATAGTTCATCTCTCTCAAATCTTTCATTTGAAATTGACTGCCAAACCATTTCTTTACTTACGACATCGATTCCTTATCATTCTTAATGAGTAAGATGTCATCGACATAACGTACTAAAAAGACCACCTTTTTACCTCTTATGTACTTGTAGACACATGGTTCATCCTGCTTTTGTTCAAAAACATAAGACTTAATAACCTCATTAAACCTTATGTTCGATGATCTAGAAGCCTACTTTAGTCCATTAATAGACTTTTCTAGTTTGCAAACTTTTTGCCCTTGGCCTTTAGCTATGAAACCTTTTGATTGGACCATGTAGATGTTTTCTTCAAAAATGTTGTCTTGACATCCATCTGTCAAATTTTTTAATCAAAATATATAGTAATGGACAAGAGTATCTAAATGGACTTAAGTATAGCAACTGGTTAAAAGGTCTCTTTATAATAAACTCCCTCCTTTTGGTGTAACCCTTGGCTATTAGCCTTGCCTTGATAGTCTCCACTTTCTTTCCATTCTTCTTTTCCTCTTGTAGATCCATTTGCACCCAATGAGTTTTATCCCTTTAGGAGGATCAACAAGTTCCCAAATTGAGTTGGAGTACATGGAATTTATCTCAAATTTTATGGCTTTGAATCACTTCTCTTTGCTACAATCTTCCATTGCTTACTTATAAGTCAACGGATCTTCCTCAATGACTGGCTATGCCTCTCCATGAAAGCAAGTAGTTAATCTAATTTCCTTCTCACTATGGTGAACCACCAAAGGCTGTTAACCAGAAGTTATGGCCTCTTTGGTTTGCTGTTTGGTAACTCTTGCTAGCTCGTCGACCATTCTCATCGGCTATGGGCTAATCTCATCAACAAGCAATTCTTCTAAAACCACTTTGCTCCTAGGTTTAAAGTCCATATAGTCATGCTTAAGAAAAACGGCATCGTCAATACAAACACTTTCTTATTTTTATTACTATAGAACATATCTCCTCTTATACCTTGTGCATAACGTACAAAGATACATACTTCTAAATGAGGTTCCAACTTTCCAGTTCGAAACTTTAGCACATATGTCAGACAACCCCATATGCGGCTATGTCTCAAACAGTTTTCGGCCATTACACAACTCTAGAGTTGCCTTAGGTATAGACTTAGATAAAACTAAGTTCAAAATATAAACTATGGTTCTTAAGACATATCTTCAAGAGAATGTAGGCAACAAAGAATAACTCAACATTGATATCATCATGTTGAGTAGCGTTTGATTTCTCCATTCGACAACACCATTCTGTTGTAGTGTTCTTGGTGTGGTGAGTTGTGAAACTACTTTGCTTTCTATCAAATGATATGTAAACCCTTTGTATAACTACTCACCTTCTTGCTTCGATTGAAGCACCTTTATTTCCTCTCATAATTATTTCTCAACTTCTACTCAAAATTCATTGAAATTTATGAAAGTGTTGGATTTCCTTTGCATTAGGTAAGCAAAACCATATCTAGAATAATCGTCAATAAATGTGACAAAATATTCATACTCACCTCTTCTTTGGGAGCTTAAAGGTCAACAAACATGAGTATGCCTCAACTCAAGAGGCTCTTTGGCTCTTGTATATTTAGTTGAGAAAAGTCTCTAGGCCATTTTATGTAATATCTAAGAAATTCTCATGTTTACTACTCTTATAATATTAAAGTATGTTAATCAATATACATGTTATGGGATTATTGTTTGTATCTGACTTTTATGGCGAGTTCTGCAAGAGTAAATTGGGATTTTTAAGATTAAATATCATACCATTATTTTAAGTAAAATATGCAAGAAATGAAGAGGAAAGTTAATAGATAAGCAACGAAAAATAAGCTATAAAGCTTAACTACTATAGAATGAGTTGCAACAAAGTTTAAAATGGAAATGCAGTTTAAGTAAATATTGTATGGAAAATATGAGAATTATGTAGGATAGAAATTAAGTAGTATGAAAATTATATTGTGTAAAGTTAAACAGTATAGAGATTATACTACATAAGTTAGGAGTACAGGAATTAAACTATGTGGAAGATATGGATAAGTATAGAATGTTGTAGAACCATGTATATGGTATAGAAAAGAATACTGATGGTAAGGAAAGTATACTGATAGTATAAGAAAAATACTATGTAGTGTAAATCTAGACTGTTTAAAAAGCAAAGTACGTCCCATAAGGACACCCCAAAGATTGAAAAACTTCCACATATTCCTTTGGAATCTGAATTTCCCTAAGTGAGATGGAGCAAATCTCCTTTGCAAGGGACTTAGTTGGAAGAAGATTCTAGTTTCTTTTCTCAATTTCAACTCCATGAAAACTAGGAAAAAAAAAGAGACCATTTTCTCCTAAGAAAAATCGGCCGCCCTAAGCACTATGACTCAAATATTTTTTTTTTCTAAAACACATTAAGCAACAAAATCGCCTAATACAACGTTAAAGTTAAGCACAAAACTTACAAGTTAAGCTATAAAGAAATAAGCCGATAGGGGAAATTTGGATAAGTTCTAATAGTTAGGTGTCATTTGAACAAGATACAAAGCCGACTAATAGAAGACAAAGGATAAAGAGGGAACGTTAGAACAATTTTCA
>CAMOHE010048296.1:53402-65761 GCA_946598075.1 Artocarpus hirsutus
CTATTTAATTGAGCATTAATGTAGCGGGACCAGGTTGGTAGATATAAGTGATAGGTAGATTTAAAATATTTACTACGGAGACTTAGTAAAAATGCTAAAGTGACATTTTATTCTTATGATTTTACAAAAAATCATACCCGTTAAAATAACGGGTGTTTCAAGGATAGAAATTAAGTAGTATGAAAATTATATTGTGTAAAGTTAAACAGTATAGAGATTATACTGCATAAGTTAGGAGTATAGGAATTAAACTATGTAGAAGATATGGAAAAGTATAGAATGTTGTAGAACCATGTATACGGTATAGAAAAGAATACTAATGGTAAGGAAAGTATACTGATAGTATAGAAAAAATACTATGTAGTGTAAATCTAGACTGTTTAAAAAGCAAAGTACGTCCCATAAGGACACCCCAAAGATTGAAAAACTTCCACATATTCCTTTGGAATCTGAATTTCCCAAAGTGACATGGAGCAAATCTCCTTTGCAAGGGACTTAGTTGGAAGAAGATTCTAGTTTCTTTTCTCAATTTCAACTCCATGAAAACTAGGGAAAAAAAAAGGACCATTTTCTCCTAAGAAAAATCGGCCGCCCTAAGCACTATGACTCAAATATTTTTTGTTTTTTTGTTTTTTCTAAAACACATTAAGCAACGAAATCGCCTAATACAACATTAAAGTTAAGCACAAAACTTACAAGTTAAGCTATAAAGAAATAAGCCGTTAGGGGAAATTTGGATAAGTTCTAATAGTTGGGTGTCGTTTGAACAAGATACAAAGCCGACTAATAGAAGACAAAGGATAAAGAGGGAACGTTAGAACAATTTTCAAATAAGTCTTCAACTTCACTTATGGCATGAAGAAAATGATTTTCAAATGCTTTGAATATGTTTGAGATATGTTTGCATCTGTTATGCATATTGTTTTAAAGATCAAGCCAAGATTTGCAATGTATTTACAATTGTTATGTTTATTGTTTTAGACATTAAATTGCATCATACACTATGTTCACTAACATTGCAAGATTGAAAATCTAAAACCACAAGTTATCAGTGGTGCTTAGAATTCTCACATACTTGTTGGTCAATGTATTGCATGTTTCATAAAGTTATGTATTTAACTCATGAGTTTGATTAACTAATACAATGCATCTCTCATAGCAATAATGTACATTAAGTGTTTAAGATACATAAAGTTATTGATTATGCATTACGTATTGTTGAATGATAAGTTCCTCAAAGCTGGATCCAATAAGTGAAGAAATGCAAAGGAAGTTGTAATTATGTTTTTATGAAATTATTAGGAATTAAGTGTGTCGTGGAGCTCATATATGGCTTTAAGGTGAAAAATCGAAGAAAACAAACACGTTTGAGCCAAACGGAAGGTTTGAAGTAAATTTTGTTGAGTGAATAGGCCAATTTATGAAAGAATCTTTTACATTGATGCCATAAGAAAATAAAGTAACCAATGGAAAGACGATGTGAATTTCATGCAAGTTTTACAATTTGAATAACTTCAAAACCCTAATTCCATGTGATTTTCGTTGCTTAGGTTTTCGAGTCCTAATTAAGGTTCTATTGGGACTTTAAGTGACTTGTTAAACCATCTATTTATGCTTAAATGTATTTGGTAAAATTCTATTTTTGAAAAGTTAAGGATTCAAAGATATAGTTTTTAAGTGCACCAAAGTCAGTGTAAGTACATATACTAAAATTTAGTAAGCAAAACGATTGGTTTAAGACCTAGGTTGTGCTTAAGACCTTGTATGAGTGTTTAATAGACAATTAATTAAGTAAATATGCTATTGGAGTGACACCAAGCTAAAGAATAGGAAAGTACTTCATGATGAAGTAATTTAGGCGTGTGCTTGGCTCTTTAAAAGGTTTGAGCCACTAGGTAGATCTAACTCAACAAAAAATCTCTAAGTTTGACCTTTTCTTCTTCTTCATATATTTTTCAGCAAGATAGTAAGGGATTTGAAGAAAATTTGAAGGCATTTATCAATTTTAGTTAGTGAAATCACAATAAAACCCTAACTAGCCCAAGGTAAGAGCTATTTTAGTTGGTGTTTTGTTTAATGTTGGCTCAAAGGATTTCTATAGAGTTAGGTTCTAAATTTTGAACTATATGACCATATATATGTTAGTCTAAAGCTTACAAAAGGGTTTGAGCTAACTCAATTGGAAAGTGGTGGTTTAGAGCTCGTTTCTTGGAGCTGTTCAAATTCAAAGCAATTTTAAATATGGTTTAGATTTTGATTTAATTACCTAAGCAAAGAATCTCATTTAGAGCTGAAAATTTGAGGTTAGCTCACTCTATGTGCCTATTAAATACCCTTGAAACAGTTTAGGAAAATTGTTTATGATTTGGGAGTTATGACCCTGATATTGGGCTGGCTCAAGAAAGTGCAAAAGTTTAGAATTTAGTGTTTTACAATGATTTTGTGATTTAAAAGTTATGATTGCAATATTAAATTATTTTTAGAGAATTACAGGTCAATTATGCTTTGGGGGAAGCTAAAATTAAGGGGAAATGTTGCCAATATTTATAGGAAAATGGGCTCCTTAATACTTTATTGTTAATGATTGTTTATGTGACAATAATGTAGTTAAAATGCTTGACATTACAGAGATGTTGAGCATCGGATCCCCTGAAAGGAAGCCCAAGAATTCATTACAAATTACTAAAGGGCAAGGTAAGTAGAAATTTTACCTGTATCACCATACCGTCGTGCACATATTTTGTATGTTAATGAATGTAAAAGTTGTGCATATGATTTACATGCTGTTGCTGTGAGTATAAGCAAACATGCATGACATGATGAAAGAAGTATACCAAAGACATTTTTTTGAAGTGAATGACTATGAAATTATCTTTAAAAGTTTATCTAATGACTTGTGGCAGGTTTAACAATAAGTAATGATGAAAAGTGTCTCGATGAAGATGTCTGGACCTTTATGTCTCGATGGAGACTAACTTAATAGAAAATGCGATGTGGGATGCTTCCTTTATTATTACAAAGGGAAAAGAGGATTCTGTTAATGTATTATTGCCCCACACGACAGCATTTGATGTAAATGATTATTCATGTGGCCACAACATTCAATGAGGTATCTAGGATTCCACCTCGTCCAAGGAACCCTAAATACTTTCATATGATAACAAAGAGAATATGAAGTGAAAGAAACGATATAAATGAAAATTTAAGTCATGAACTCATGCATGCTCACATTATCATTATCGTATGCATTTATTCTACATATTGCGCTTTAGCGCACTCATTTATGGTGATGCAGATGAGAACGATTCTTAGCACTAGCTGTGGCTTAGATGGTTGGCTGTCATACTCTCACTGTTCATTGACTTATGTACATAGACTAGTTGACCTATCATTTTGAGGCCCTAACATTTGCCTAGTTTTGAAAACCCGTAGTGCTTATGTTTGGTACTTGGTTATATCTATTTTGAGATATGTATTATATAATATATATTGACCAACCATGCAGGTTTTCATGAGACAGATTATAACTTCATCCACGAGATAGTTTTTAAAAGTTTAAATTTGCTCTTATTTTTATTATTAAGTCATATATGTTATTAAGAATGATATAAGACAAAAGTCAAAGTAGCACTACTTAGTACGAATAGATGGCTATTTTAGAGTCCTACTATATGGGTGTTACGTTAACATAAGAAAGTGTCATACTAGCCTGCCATCCCAAGGAAGGCATCATGTTAAGTTATGTTACTGCCTCAGTGTTTGATGGTCATGTGCTTTTGGTATGTACACTTAGGCCTATAGTTTAAGATAAGACAAGAATAATGATGAAGGTTCATAAATGAACATAAATAGGATCATGCATTGTGATATTGCTTACATTCCTTTTTAAGAAACGTTTTATGAGTTTTATGGGAAATATTTTATGGGAAATGTTTTATGAAAACATTTTATGAGATATGTTTACGCGAGAAATGTTTTATGAAAAACATTTTATGAGATCATTTTATGGAAATGTTTTACAAAAAAATTTTATGAAAATGTTTCATGAAAGAAGTCTCACAATAAATGTTCCATGAAAGAATATGTTAAAGTCCAAAATGAAATAGATATTTGCTATTGTCATGAGAAATCTTTTGCCTTTTATTCTTAGGTTCAACAACTATGAACATTTCAGTGTTAAGCAATGGTTTAGGACTAAGTTTAACAAAATTTAAACCATCATTTAGTTTTCCAAAACACATATTTAAACTACTTTTTGAAATAGAAACAATTTCATTATCAAAAGAAACTTTAAGCAGTTGTTTGTTTAATCTAGAAACTAAAATCAAATTTCTTATAAATCTAGGAATAAAATAAAAATTGTTCAAAAAAATAATTTTCCGTAAACTAAAGTTTAACTTCTCCCACTGCTTTAGTGAATACCCTTGCTCCATTGCCCACAATTATCGTGTACTCCCTTTCAACAAGCTCTCGAGATGATTTAAGACTCTACAAAGAAGAATTAACATGATTAGTTGCTCCTAAGTCTACCCATAAGCCATTCTCAATAGCATGTGTTTCTAAAATAAATAAATCTTACTTACCTTGGTTTTTCTTCATCTTCAACTCATTGAGATACTTCTTGTAATTTCTCTTCCAATTGGCTGGTTGATCATAGTGGAAACACTTTCCCTTAACCTTTGTCTCAAAACTGGTCTTTTTGCCCTTGTCAGCCTTCTTGGGCTTCCTTTTGTTTTTTTAAGTCTAAGGCTTTCTGACTTTCTTGTTCTTCCACTTGTTGCTTTTGTAAAGATTGGCTTCAAAAACATTTACTGTGCTACCTTTAGCACCATCAGCAAAATCATATTTTTGGAGCTTGTTCAACAATTAAGTGAGCCTCATATGCATGTTGTTCCTGACGTAATTAGTCTAGAACTACTAGAATGCGAGACTTAGAATCTCTTAGACCATTTCCACCTATATAGCCTCATCTATAATAGAACCATTGAGCTTATCTTCATAAAGATGACTAATCATGTTTAGTACATGGATGTGAATAGGAGTGACGGGCTTCATCTTAACCCCTGTTTGGCAAAAGTGGTTCCCATCACTTTTTTAGTTATAACTAGTGTAAAGCTCTCACATGCTGCAATAATAATAAAAAAAATCACTCCAATGTAAAGCTCTCATATGCTACAGTAAAAGTGGTTCTAACCAACGGTTCCTACCACCCTTTCAAACACCCTCTTATTGTTCATGAACAACTTCATAGCATCAAGACGAGTCTTCTAATCTTGTTGGCCAAACATGTCATCCAATGATTGCATTATCTCATAATCAATCTCCATATTCTCATGCTTTTTGCAAAGCAATTTAGTCATGCCAACTAAGAGGTAGCATTTAGCTTTCTGGTTAGGTTTTTTTTTCCAACAGGTTCATGGCCAGCTCTTCTACTATTGGCGAGACTAGAGGACCCTCCTCTAAAAGGACATAGTCGTCATTGATGAGCATAAGGCTCATATTACTGTTCCATTTACCATAATTTTCACAAATTAATTGTCCAAGTACAAGGAGGTTAACAATTAGATTAAACATATTGCTGGAAAAATAAATAAATAAACATTTAGTTTACATGCATGAATATCATAAGCAAATAATATAGGTTTTTAGACATAGTAAATATGATGCATAAAGGCACGTAAAAATGCATAAAAATATACTTGCTAATATTACCAACAATAATTCAATTTACAACAAATTATATGCCACCATAGGGTAGGTCAGATTATTAGCAAATCAAACGGAGATATTCTTAATTAATACATGTTATTCAAAATATTTCATATTTTCAACATTTATTAACTACCGTTGTTTTGGTCAAGATGCAATTAATATTTAACTATATCTTTATGAATGTATCCCACCATTTCGGATTCCAATGACATAACTCTAAAGTGTCACCTAGGATAGGTCAAATTAAGGGCACATCCAGAAATCTTATCGCTAGGAAGAACAATCTTATATTGTCCCAAATGAACACCTTCTATAAGGTGCACAAAATCAATGTCGTCTTGAGGTGCCATTTGAACCTTGTTGTTCTAATGGTGGAAACCAGTAAATCATATTATCATGCAACCCTCTTCCACTCATAAATAGGTTTTTTATTTGTAAAGCATCTCATGATTTTCAATTTCCAGTAATATAAACATTTTATATTTTTACATATATGAAATTCTAAAATATAACTCTTAAAAATTCAATATCATACAATACTATTTTGCAATTCATATTTGCAACTATTAATTAATTTAATCTCATTAAATTGATTCACAATGCATATTTTATATTTATAATTAAAACAATTTTAATATAACAAATAAATATGCTTGTATGCATAGCATGTTATAAAAACCATATGAGTAGGCACACTTGTACTAACATGACATGTTACATACATGGACATTCAATAAATTATCAATATAAAATAAAACATTCAATTTTGCAAGTGAGATGAACTTGACCAGGTTTTTCAAATATTTAAATTATATAGATATTAAATAAATTCATGATCCGTTTAATGTTCAAAATCACCATGGGTCTTCATGTAATCCTCTTTAAATGGTGCCTGTATGCCTTCTTTAGGAAATTCTAAACAAACAGGAAACACGGTGGAGAAACATGCTCAAAGCCCTACATTAGGCTTTAAAGCTGACCAACTAATGCCCTAACACCTTTTTCTGGCGCCTCAATGCTAGGCCTCTGGCAGCACGCGAAGGGCACCTAGCAAGTGGCACCCCGTGTCACTGCACTACCAGCCCAATGTTGCATTGCCCAAAATTCATGCAGCAACACCTAGTGCTGGAGCTATTGCTTTGCTTTTCTTCCTTTTTCATTGGTTTTGAAAACCAACAATTCATCAATCATCACATGATCGATGGTTCTAATCCTTTTGGATCCTTCTTCTGCTTCAAATCTTTAATAATCTTTTGATCTACGATATTGCAATAATATTAATATTGGAAAATTTTAATTACAAAAAATCCTAACCCTTAATTGAGAGCAAAAAACAATCCTAACGAATATAATTAAAATTAACCATATTCAAAGAAATCCTAATGATGAGAACACTGCTAACAAATGGAGTGTGGATCCTATTTAAGTTCTAATTATAGTGGTTACAAGGGCTCAACTTAAAAGGTTCAAAGAAACTCTTAATGAACTGATTCAAAGCATTTAGACTGAAGTGAATTAGTGCAGGCCCAAGGGAGATGTCCCATGTGTTCCACAATGTTGGTTTTCATGATTCAAGCTTTGGAATAATCTAAAAGAGTTTCCTCAAAGAAAATAGTTCAAGATCGCATGAATCAAGCTTAGTTTCTTAAATCGATCGCTTACCTATTTTGACTCATCAAAAAGATGGCTGTAATCTTTTCAAGATAGCTCTACAATCTTTTCAAGATAGCTAAATTATTTTGATTAATTGTTATTGCTGGGTTATGAAGCTTGCATGCCAATTTAGGTACTTTCCTTTTTACTTTAGGAATAAGCATATTTTAGGAGGGGAGTTAGGATTCAATTTCGTAATTTCTACTTAGGATATTTTTAGCTTCCTTTTTTTATATTAAAGAATTCAATGAAGAGTATTTGGAATTTTTAGTTGTTTAATTCGTGGACCTTCCTATTTTTTAAAAAGCCATTAGCTTATTGAATAAAAATTTGTCAGATTTTATCCACAACTTGTGAGAGAAAATTCTTTTTAGTTCTTTTAGAACTTTTGAACTTATCAAAATTTTCATGGCTTTCACCTTTGACTTCTCAATCAATCATTCCGTAATTGATTGTGGCGTCTTCATTATACAAAGGTTCTTGCTTCATTATAAGCAATAGGTCGTGGTTTTCATGCAAATCTATTTCTAAATGATCTTGAAGACTTTCTTGATTCAAGGGTTTCATGGGCGTTCATATTAGTTAGTAATCAGAGCAAGGTTCTAGTCTTAGGTTTGCCTACCCTTTTTTCTTATTTTGTTCAATTTCAAGTCCATTCGTAGAGGTTCAATTCGGTGATTGAAAAAAAAAGAAAAGAAAAGATAGTAAAAGAATTGCAACAAAAAAAAGAAGTTAAAAAAAGTGTGATTCAATTCTTGCATTGTTGTTTCCATTTTACATCTTGATTCCAAATTCCTAATTCTTTCATACAATTTTGAAATCCTCAAATCTATGACATAGCCTTTTTCCCTCGCCTTTAAAATCCAAATTTCTCTTGATGAGTTCTTTGTGCATCATTATAGGAAATTGTGATATTTGTTTGATTAGTTGGATAAAAACCTATAAGGATTAGTAAAAGTGGAAAAACTCAAGACTAGGAAGCACATAAGAAGGTAAAAGCCAATTTTATTTTGTGGAAAACATGAGTGTAATTAAGCGAATCATTATTTGAGTGAAACACATAAGGGAATGTGTGAGCATTCTTTTTGTCCTTTCTTCTTTAACTTTGTTTTGCAACCAACATGTCAAACAACAAGGACAAAAATACTTCTAGAGAGGTGTTAGGAGAGGTTGATCTGAAGTAGCTCTTGGAAGGTTTACTAGGTGAGATGAGGAGAATGTTTAGAGCAAAGATGGAGCAGCTTCATGAACAAATAGATCGGATAGAAAATGCACAACCACAAAATGTTCCTAATTTGCAAAGGAGAAAGAAAATACAACCTAAGGAAGTAAGAGTTAAAGATGAAGAGTATTATGGGGAAGGTTTTGATGAAGAAGATGATTAGGATTTGATTGTTAGCAATAGGAGACATGGGGGGCGGTTGAGAGAAGCTAGGAATAGGGAAGATAATTATTTGGGTAGTATTAAGATAAAGATTCTGTTGTTTCAAGTCAAGAGTGATCCCCAAGCTTACCTTAAGTGGGATAAGAAAATGGAGTTAGTATTTGATTATCACAATTATACTGAGTTTAGAAAGGTAAAATTAACAACCATTGAATTTTTCAATTATGCAATTGTTTGGTGGGATCAATTAATATTATATAGGAGGAGAAATAGAGAGCGTCTAATAAAAACAGGAGAGGAGAAGAAACCGTGATGAGGAGAGGGTCTGTCTGAAGTCATTACTACTGGGAGTTGTACCAAAAACCACAAAGTCTTACACAAGGCAATTGGAGTATGGAGGATTATTATAAGGAGATAGAAGTTGCTATGATCCAAACAAATGTAAAGGAGGACCGAGAGGCTACTATGGCTAGGTTTTTAGTTAGTTTAAATCGAGAAATTGCTAATTTGGTGGAATTGTATCATTATGTGGAATTAAAAGATATGGGGCATATGGCTACCAAAATTGACAACCAACTCAAGAGGAGGGAAAGCAATAGCCAAGCCTAGCTTGAGTTCATCATGGAGGCCAAATTTTGTAAGGAGAGAGGAGAAGCCAGTCACAACCAAGCCTAAACCCGAGCAAAAACAAGAAACAAGCAGCCAGGGAAATCAAGGTAAATCCAATTCTCCCACCACTCGAAATCGTGATATGAAGTGCTTGAAATGCCAAGGCAGGGATCACATAGCGAGCCAATGTCCAAACAAAAGAGTAATGGCATTAAGAGAGGATGGTGAGATTGAGTCTGAGGATGAAGATGATGCCAAATCCATACCACCATTGGAGCATATGGATGATGAGGAATACGCTGGCCAAGGTGAAATGTTGGTTGCTAAGAGAGCTCTAAGTATGCAAGTCAAAGAAGATGACAAAGTGCAACAAGAAAATATCTTTCATACTAGATGTCACGTACAAAACAAGGTATGTAGTGTGATAATTGATAGAGGTAGTTGTACTAATGTTGCTAGCATTACAATGGTGGAGGAATAAGGGTTGCCAACAATTAAGCATCCCAACCTCACAAGTTGCAATGGCTCAATGTTAGTGGTAGAGTAAGGATGAATAAACAAGTGTTAGTTTCCTTCCACATTGGAAAATATTAAAATGAAGTTTTGTATGATGTTGTCCCAATGCAAGCTGAACATTTTTTATTAGGCAGACCATGGCAATTTGATCGACGCGTTAAGCATGATGGATTTACCAATAAATACTAGTTTAAGCTTAATAAAGGGAAAATCACTTTTGTTCCTTTAACATCAAAGTAGGTTTATGAAGATCAAGTGATGATACAAAAAGAGAGTGATCAAAAGAAAAAGAATGAAAAAAAGAAAACAAGGGAAAATCAAAGACAAAAAGAGAGAAAGGCCAAAAAAATAGAAAGAGAAAAAAAAATGTCGCGTCTGGCCCAGGCGTACTCCCTCAAGCCTCCATAGGACCCACCTTGCGGGACTCTCGGACTTATGGCTCTTATTGGTAGGCCATCCCTGTGCCGCCCACTCATCCGTACTGTCCCCTCTAGGGCCCTCTGGCCCCTCAGGGATTTCTTTCTCATCCCTCGGATTCGAACCTCAAACCTCCCTGAAGAGGTTCTTATTTCCTTCTTGAGTACCAATTGAGGGGCCAGATGGCCCTAGAGGGGACAGTACAGATGAGTGGGAGGCATGGGGATGGCCTACCAATAAGAGCCATAAGTTTGAGGGCCCCACAAGGTCGGTCCTATGGAGGCTTAAGGGAGTACGCCCGGGTCAGACGCCACAATAAAACGGGCATTTTATTGTGGCGTTTGGCCCGAGCGTACTCCCTCAAGCCTCCATAGGACCCACCGTACGGGGCCTCTGGACTTATGGCTCTTATTGGTAGACCATCCCCGTGCCGCCCACTCATCCGTACTGTCCTCTTTGGGGCCCTCTGGCCCCTCAGGGTTTTTCTTTCACATCCCTCGAGTTTGAGGTTCAAACCTCCCTTAAGAGGTTTTATTTCCTTCTCGAGTACCAATTGAGCTAGCTCAATTAGTACTAGAGAAGGAAATAAAAACCTCTTAAGAGAGGTTTGAGGTTTGAACCCGAAGGACTCGAAATAAAAACTCTGAGGGGCCTGAGGGCCCTAGAGGGGACAGTATGGATGAGTAGGCGGCACAGGGATGGCCTACCAATAAGAGCCATAAGTCTGGGGACCCCACAAGGTGGGTCCTATGGAGGCTTGAGGGAGTACGCCTAGGCCGGACGCTACAAAATAGGGGCTAAGAAAATTAAGAGAGAAAACAAGAGAGCAAATTCGACCAATGAAAGAAAAGCAGAGAAAAAAACAAATTCTTATGCAAAAGTGAGTGAAATTAAAAGAGCAATGTTTTTAAACTAGCCAATGATTGTACTTTTGTACAAAGAGGCATTTTTAAACACTAACCAACTTGATGCATCTTTGCCTAGTTCTATTGTTTCTCTTTTGCAGAACTATGATGATGTCTTTCCTGAAGAGATTCCAATGGTTTACCCCCTATTCGAGGATTGAACATCGAATTGATTTTATGCATGTGCTACAATTCCTAACTGGCCAGTTTATTGTAGTAATCCCAAAGTGACAAGAGAGCTACCAAGGCACGTTAAAGGATTGATGGAAAAAGGGTACGTGAGAGAAAGCATCAATCTATGCATCATTACAATGATTTTGGTTCCCAAGAAGGATGGGACGTGTGTTGGAAAAATAGTACGTAGTAAAATTTTAAAAAATTTTATTTCAAAGTACTTTCCAAAACACAAGTTTGATACGTTGTATACATAAATTAACCAGATCTTACTAACCTTTGAATGCCAAAGAACTCCCGCAATTCGTAAAGAGAAGTAACGTTTCAAAAGAGCCTCAACCAACTGGTCTTCTTTGCTATTCTCTATCCATGATTAAAGTGAGTGTGGGCTCACGTCGTTCAGCTTTTTCACCTAGTGACTCTCCTTCCAACCAATTGAGAGAATCTAGAGCTAGTGTTTGTAATTTGTGAACAAGAGCTCTTAGGGAGTTTTAAAATCTCACTAGTAGAGTTTCACTCTTAATCTCTCAATTAATCTATATAATAATGAGACTCATTCTCTTTTTATGGAGGTTGGGCCCAGGAGTCAGTCCATATTAGATAAGGCTTCAAAAATTTGAATCAGAATCAAATTAGGATCAATATCTGATAAAATCTATGTAGAAACGCGTGATCTTTTTATCACACGGTCGGCATGCCGATCTGTCTAACTGGCATGCCGAACTTGCCCCATCGGCAGGCCTGACCTATGATAAAAAATCCCAACAAATCTTTTACTCTGCACCCGAGATTCTATAGGATAAAGTCTCAGTTTTAATTCAAATAACCCAATAGAGAAGTTATCTAGAATTCAATCACATTTATTCAAAAACAAAAATTCTATATGGAAACTTAGTGAACAAGTTTGAACTCCAACACTACATGAAACTACGCTTTTAGCAACGACAAAATTCTAATATAACTCTTCTTGAACTTATAGATATAATTAC
>CAMOHE010048297.1:4406-17000 GCA_946598075.1 Artocarpus hirsutus
ACACCAATTCTCGTAACTATAGTGAGGACATTGATTTAACAAATCTTTAAACCTTTCCCAAACTTAATAGAAATTTTCATGATCGTTCTAGGAGAAGTCAAAATTTGTTTCTTGAGATTGTTGATTTTTTGGTATGGATAATATTTATGGAAGAAAGTAGATGTCATGTCATCCCATGATTTAATGGATCAAGATCTTAAAGAATAGAACCAGCTTTTGGCTTTATCTTTTAGAGAAAGGAAAGAATTTCAATTAAATGGAATCAGTAATGTTATGGTAGTTCTGGAAAGTGGCCGACAACCTTCTTAAATTCACAAA
Source organism: Artocarpus hirsutus (assembly GCA_946598075.1). Taxonomy (NCBI): domain Eukaryota; kingdom Viridiplantae; phylum Streptophyta; class Magnoliopsida; order Rosales; family Moraceae; genus Artocarpus; species Artocarpus hirsutus. The sequence goes on from CAMOHE010048297.1 coordinate 4,725, forward strand.
TATGAACATAAGGATTTTTGCTTTCTAATCTAAAAAAGGTTGGCAAAAGTTGAATCATACCTGGCTTTAAATCCTGTTGTGGAAGATTCGATGGAAATACAATACATGGAGGAGTTAAAGTGTGAGTCGGGTTGTAACGCCCCAAAATTAATTAAGTGATGTTAGTGTAAAATGGTGAATAAGTATGCCATGATGCATTTTCAAACTTAATTTGACTATTTTGAGATATTTGTAAATTAATATTATTCTTGATTATTTTAGTGATTCTTAACTACTATTAATTATTTTTATTGTTATTTTAAATTTTGAAACAAAACAATTTGTCAAATATCAAACACGTCCCATTTGAAATTTTGTGTGCTGCACACGGTTTTCTTGTAGCAAACCACCTCGCTCCTTTTTATTTATTTCACTCTCCCTCACTCTTTCCCTCTCACTCTCGTTCACTCTCTCTCTCTCCCCTCCTTTCATGCTCTCTCTACTCATTCAAATCTTTTATAAACGAGTAGAATGAGGTGATTTTCATAATAAACCATATAATGAATGTAAATGAAAATACTTGGTAAAAGAGATATTAATAACTATAGAAATATATAGATGGCCATGATCCTATATCAGAGATCGGGTCATATAGTGTGAGACCTTGGGGTAGGTCTCGAAACATAGCTGGGCCACTACGGTGGTGATAACTATAGTTTACTCCAGAAAGATAAAAAAGTACTTTTTGGATGAACTATTTTAATGAGATTTATTTAAATGAATTTTTTTATTTAACTCTGTTTTCTAAATTATTTCCTTGAAAGATAAATTTTATATTTAAATTATTTACTTATTTAAAAGTATAGTCCTACTGAGCCTTTCCCTCACATTTTATTTGTTTTTAAAATCTTTTCCCCTTTAGGTGGAATCTAGCTTAGGATATACGAAGGATCCACAAACCAGACTTGCAACCAATAGAAGACTTGAGTAGGTTATTTGTACAAATTAAATAAGGCATGTATTATTCTAATCACGCTCTCTATTTTAGACTGTGGTTGTAATTTAAATATTGTCGATACAATATGCGTGCACAAGTTGTGGGTCGGTGGGACCCAACGTGTATTTTCTATTTCTTTATTATTTTATTTTATTTTTTTATCTTATTTGTTTAATTATTATAAATGTTTGATTAAAAAGGGTTTTAAATTTTCACCTATTTCTCAATTAATTAAGTTCTTTAACTTATGTTTTAATTAAATTTTTTCTTAATTAACTTAATTAACCTGTCACGTCACCTCCCGTACTCTGAGATGTGACAGAATGGTATCAGAGCCCTAGGTTATGAACATTAGAAATTATGCATACATAGGTATGACAATGAAATACCATTGACAGTCCAAATTTTATTTTAAGAAGTGAGAGAATGGCACCAAGGCAACCTTCATTTGTTGCTTATGCAAAACTGAGAAATGAGGAAGGTATAATGGGAGCAATGCTTGCTATATTCCAGCAGATGGCAGCAAAAGCAAGACCAACGGATTCCGAGGCTAGTCGATGGCACTTGTATTTTAACGAATTCTAGCGTGCATCTGTTCTGACCTTCAATGGAAATGGGGACCTGCAAGTGGCCAAATATTAGTTAGATTCAATTGTGAAACACCTAGATACCCTTGGTGTGCCAACAGAGTATCGTGTGGAGTTTGCAGCCTATAAATTCGAAGGTGGTGCTAATACTTGGTGGAGGCAAGCTAAATGCCTAAAGAACAATGGTAACATTAGCTAGGATAGGTTCAAGGAGCTATTCTACGATTGTTACTTTCCCTAAGGATATAGAGACCAGAAGGCGGGTGAGTTTTACTAATTACAGCAGGGTGATATGTCAGTTCGGGAGTACAAGGCAAAGTTTAATGAGCTAGCCAGGTTTGTTCCATCAGTAGTGGCATTGGAGTGCGAGAAGGGTAGCAAGTTTCAAGAAGGGCTTAAGGCTTCTATTCGACGACAGGTGGTTGCCTTGTAACTTAGGAATTTTGGTGTGCTTGTGTCGTCAGCTATATTTATGGAAAGTGATTACACATAGTATTGTGAGGATAGAGCAAAGACATCCAGAGGACCACAAAGGAGCAACAGGAGAAGCACCAGTAGCCGTCCAACTCAAGGGAAGAGTCAACAGCGTAACATGAATAGCAGAAGCAGCAGCCCATCCAGCAACAGGTGCAGCAATCCCTACAGCTTTCATTGCCATTATTGCCAATAGCCAGGACACATCAAGAGGAACTGCCCAATCAGAAGTGCTCATCTAGGACTTTAGGCTAGAGAAAGAGCCAGTCGTCAGCCTCAACTTTAGACTCTACCTTCGTCTCATCAATTCCCTCAGCTCTAGTTCCATTAGTTCTCTCCCCAACAACTGCCATACCTAGCACAAGGACACCAGCCGCAGAACTTCCAACGTAATGCCCCTTAGTATCGAGCACTGAGTATAGCCAGCGTGCAATCACCTCTACCACAGCCATATCAGCCGACTAACCTAGGACCTAGCAATGTTGGTAGAGGAAAAAGGAAAGCTCTAGTTTAGGTTCACACCATGACATCAAGGAGTTTGGATGCCCAAACCAGCAACGCGGTTATTGATGGTACGATTCTAGTTTCTCAGTCCTTAGCCCATGTCTTATTTGATACTGGTGTAACTCATTCTCTCATTTCAAGCTCTTTTGTACATGCCTTAGGGTTAGAGATAGAAGAATTTGATGAGCCTTTAGTTATAGCCTCACCCTTGGGGCGGGTGTTTGTAAACTGTAGATGTAAAGCTTGTAAAATAAAGATTGGAGATAAGATTCTGAAGAGTGATTTGATTGTAATCTTAATGAGTTCATATGATGTAATCTTAGGAATGGATTGGTTGTCTAGATACAATGCAGCTGTAGACTGTCAACTTAGGAGAGTGACCCTAGTGTTCGATAGGGGAACGACAATCAATTACTAGGGTTCATAAGACATGTCTCGTAGGATGAAAGAATCTGGCTTGCTATGCCTTCCTCATGTACTGAGAAGGAGAGCCCATTGCCTTGAGAAGAAATACAGCAATTCTAATAGTTGATGAGTATGAAGATGTCTTCCCCGACAAGTTGCCAAGATTACCACCGCATCGAGAGATTGAGTTTGCCATCAAGCTACTTCCAGAAATGGCTTCGATTTCTATAGCACCTTATTGGATGGCACCAGTAGAGATGAAAAAATTGAGAAAGCAACTTCAAGAGGTTACTAATAAGGGGTATATCCAAAATAGCACATCGTTGTGGGGAGCACTGGTTTTATTCACTAAGAAGCACGATGGAACCCTCAGGCTATACATTGACTATCGGTAGCTAAATCGAGTCATCGTGAAGAACAAGTATCCTTTGCCCAGGATCGACAAATTGTTTGATCAGTTGGGAGGCTCACGGTACTTTTCAAAGATAAATTTGCATTTGGGATACCACCAGCTCAGGATTAAAGAAGATGACATCCCTAAAATAGCTTTTAGGACTCGGTATGGACACTTCGAGTTTCTGGTGATGCCGTTTGGATTGACAAATAATCCGACAGCTTTCATGGACCTAATGAACAAGATTTTAGGCCTTATATGGATCAATTCGTGATCATGTTCGTTGACGGTATTTTGGTATACTCTAAAACTTGGGAGGAGCATGAGCAGCACCTCAAGATTACGCTTCAGACTCTGCGGGAGCACCAGTTGTATGCCAAGAAAGAAAAGTGTGAGTTTTGGTTAATAGAAGTTAATTTTTTGAGACATGTTATCTCCAAGCAAGGTATCTCAATGGACTCGTCCAAGGTAGGAGCCATAGTGGAGTGAGAAGGACCGAGGAATGTAGTAGAAATCCATAGTTTCTTGGGGCTTGTAAGATACTATAGGAAATTTGTAAAGGGCTTCTCAAAGATAGCAGCACTATTGACAAGACTGATAAGGAAGAATGTCATATTTAAGTGGGATGAAGAATGCGAATTTGCCTTCCAAGAGTTAAAGAATCAATTGACTATAGCTCTAGTGTTGATTATTTTGAATAATGAAGAGTTGTATGAAGTTTACACAGATGCTTTAGGACGAGGACTTGGATGCGTGTTGATGCAACATGGACGCGTGGTGGTGTATGGATCGACACAACTATGATGTCATACGTGGAACTATCCTACTCATGACTTAGAGCTCGCAACAGTGATTCATGCGCTAAAGATCTAGAGATGCTATCTATATGGGGAAACATTTTAGGTTTTCTCTGACCATAAAAGTTTGAAGTATCTATTCACCTAGAGGCATCTGAATATGAGCAACGAGGTGGATGGAGTACATGGAAAACTATGATTTCACGCTGTAGTACCATCTCGGGAAAGCTAACGTGGTAGCAGATGCACTTAGCCAAAAGTCTTCAGGGATTCTCGCTTGTTTAGCTCTTGAGGATTGGAAAAAAGATGCAACAGTGAGTGAGTATGGACTACAGTACTATGAAGACTACGATCAAGTTTCGGTGTACCATATAGAGGTGACCCCAACTCTCATTCAGATGGTGAAACAAAATTAGTGGCAAGACCAGTACCTTCAGGGAATCTGGATACAAATTCAAAATAAAGAGCAATTTGAAGAATGGAGGATACATGCCGATGGGTCGCTGTACTTTAGGGAGCGTTTAGCAATTTCAACAATCGCAAAAGTGACAAAGGCCATGATAGATTAAGCCCACAAGTCTCAGTTCATCATTCATCCGAGAAGCATGAAGATGTATCGTGATTTGAAGAGGCAATACTAGTGAAGAGGCATGAAGAAAGATGTTTGGGAATACATGGCCAAGTGTGCGCCTGAAGCCAACAGGTTAGCTTCAGCCACTTCATATTCTAGGGTGCAAATTGGAGTACATCACAACGGATTTTCTTATCGGATTGTCGAGGACAGAACAAAGTCAGGATACAATTTGGGTCGTGGTCGATAGGTTCACGAAATCAATGCATTTCATTCCTTTCAGATCGACTTGCTCGAGGAGAGTTCACAGAGAATTGTACCTGCAGAATATAGTGAGATTGCATGGAGTTCCTTTGTCCATCACATCTAATAGAGACACCAGGTTCAACACCAAGTACTAGAGGAGCTTTTAGGAGGCTTTGGGTATAGATTTGAACTTCAACATGGCATTTTATCCTCAGACCGATGGGCAATCTGAGTGGGTCATTCAGATCCTCGAAGTCATGTTGCATGCGTGTGTGTTAGATTTTGGCGGGAATTGGTAGAAATATCTGAATCTGGTAGAGTTTGCGTACAACAATAGCTACCAAGTGAGCATTGGCATGGCACAGTTTGAAGCACTATATGGACGACCGTGCCACTCACCGGTATGTTGGGTAGAACCAGAAGACAGGATTATTCTCGGGTCAAATGAGATTCGCGAAAGCAACAAAAAAGTCACCATAATATGAGACCGATTGAGGGCAGCTCAAAGTTGACAGAAGAGTTATGTGGATAGAAGACGTCAACTATTAGAATTTGAGGTAGTAGATTTTGTTCTCTTAAAGGTATCACGTCGCAAAGGCATCATATGATTCAGAGCAAGTGGTAAGCTTGCACTGAGGCATGTTGGTGTTAGACGTGTATGCCCTACAGAGTAAAAATGTAATATATTTTTGGAGACATTTTTATCAATAAAGAATTTATTTTTTATTTATATACCAAATCTTGTCCTCTTTACGTTCATATTTGTTGAATGTATGATAAGCAAACAATAGTCCGAGACTGTCAGTCTAAACCTTTAAGAATTGGGTATATGATGGACAGATTATGCGAAAGACACGATTCTTAAGGTGATGGTTTAAATCATAAGATCTGCAATCAAGGGAATAAAGTTGGGCGCTTTATTCATGTAAAAATTGTTATGTTGTCTATATCTCTATTGGGAGATGGTTTGTCTTGACCATCAGAGGAGGACTCTGTGAATAGAAACATTGGCACATTGTCATAAATGATGATGTATTGGATCGGGACATAAAGTGAATTGATTTGGTTTAATAATTCTATCTTGGCAAATCGATTCAGTTTAGATAGTCATGTGTATTGTATCTTAATCCTGAGATGAATAGTGGGCCGGTTGTCTTGACTTGTGTCTTTTGATGTACCAAAGGGTGACACCCACATTTTAATAGTGGTATGCATGCCTGTATGTTGGAGGCATGACTCTTGATAACGTAGACCTGTTATTCATAGATATGGAATCCATAGCTCCTCTTTAGGAGTAGTGATATCCTCTTATGTGCGTTATCCTATAATTGAAAAACTGAAGCGCTCAACCATTTAGATACATAGGTGTAACCGAATGGTATACTGTCTTTGGATGGTAAGTTTTCCAAGGGTGAGATAATAGAACGTAAAATAAAAATAATTAAGAAGGTAAGACAGAACTTGTCTTTAAGCTGATTATGGATAATCCTATGGGGATACAATACACTATGAGATGTCATGGAGACTTAGCTATACGGGCTTCGTAATTCTATATAGTTTGAGGGTGCAGCTCTAAGCTTTTAGTGGAGTAGCATTGGAGTTGGTAATTATGAAATGTATATTTGGGATATTGGGTTTCGTAATTATCAAGAGCTTGAACTATATAGGTCCATCAAGTACCCTTTGCTAGCTCACAAAAATCCTATAACGATACAGTGTGCTTTTCTGATAATTGGCCACTTATGTCAAATTTATTAGATTGGTTGAAATTCAAAGGAATCAAATAATTCATGTCTGTTTATCGATTGAATTAATTTTGTGACAAAATTAATTCAAGATAAACTTGTTGAATTATTGGAATTGGATAATTCTTATCTATTTATCAGTTGATTTAATTTTGAATAAATTAAATCAAGAAAAACTTGTAGAATTATTAGAAATTTATTTATTTTCCTAGAGATTATCTAGATAAAGTTGTTTTAATTAGATAACTTTTCTATTGGGTTATTTGAATTAAAATTGACACTTTATCCTTTAGAATCTCGAGTGAAAAATAAAAGATTCGCTGAGATTTTTTTTGGCAGTTCAGCATGCCGATGGGGCTAGTTCAGCCTGCCTATGAGCGAAAAGAAGATCATGCATTTTCACTCAGATTTCATTAGATCTTGATCCGAATTTGATTCTGATTTGAATTTTTGGGACCTTATCTGATAAGGACTGACCCTAGACCCAACCTCTATAAATAGAGAATGAGTCTCATAAGTTATTAAGATTAATTGAGAGATTAAGAGTGATACTCTACTGGTGAGAATCTAAAACTCCTTAAGAGCTCTTTTCACAAATCATGAACACTAGCTTTGGGTTCTCTCAATTGGTTGGAAGGAGAGTAACCTAGTGGAAGAGCTGTACATGTGAGCCCACACTCACTCTGATCGTGGATAGATAATAGCAAAGAAGATCAATTAGTTGAGGCTCTTTTGGAACATTACTTCTCTACAAAAATTGAGGAAGCTTTTTGACATACACAAGGTTAGTAAGATCTGGTTAATTAATGCATATAGCATGTCAAACTTGTATTTTAGGAAATACTCTAATATAAAAATTTTCAAATTCTGCTGCATACTATTTTTCCTACAATTAGTATCAGAGCCATGGTTTTTACGTAAATTTATGAGTTTGTGATCATGCTATATGTATAAATTATGTGATCTTGATCTCTGCTATGCTTGAATTTAATTTTATAGAAGTTGGCACTCTAGGGTTTCTATATATTTATATGTTGTCATAGATTATATGGTAAATGTTTATTAATTAATTATGGTTGATTAAATTATTATTTAATTATTTATTAATTAATTAATTCATATCGGTTATGGTACCTTAGAGGTTGGAACATGTATATAAGTTTTTTATGTAATTAGATGGCGGACTATCATCTCTATCTAGAAATTATTATTTAATTTTAATTTGTAAGAATTTTGTAATTAAATAATTATTCGAAGAAGATGAATCTAGAGGATGGATGATGGAACTCCTAGGTATTTCTTGAGTCTCCAAATTTATATGTTTGAATTGTTAAAAATAAAATTGATGAATTGCATTAAAAAATTATTTTTTTCTAGAAAGGGAGATTTTTGCTCGATTGGCATGCTGAACCTTCCAGTTCGGTAGGCCGATGGTCATAGATTGGTAGGCCAGACTGAGGTTCGGCAAGCCGTCAAATGGGCAGAAATCAGAAGGCTCTAGCGACAGGCTAAACTTCTGGTTCGACAAGCTGATCTGTCATGATTTGGCAGGCCAATGGGTAATGACTGGCAAGCCGATTACACAAATCGGCTTACCCGCAGAGAGCTAGAAAATTTTTCTAGAAAATGTGCAGTTTTAATTTTATTTTAGGACAATTCTAAGAAATATTTAATTTGGATATGACCGAAAATATAAAGCATTCGATTCATATAGGATTGAACACTTAAAGATAGGGATTACATGAAGAAGGAAACAGTACGAGATAATATGTTTCGATTATTCTCTTGTAATCTTTGTTTTTTATTCTCTAGGGTGGAACCATAATATTACAGTTGTTAATTATTATTTTGCTTATAGCTTTGCTTGATTGCTTTGCTTGTCTACATTATAATATGATTTGCCATGTATATTGATAACAACCATATAGAATAGGGAGTGCCGCTCAATTAAAATTATTCATGCATATCTTTTAAAATAAAACCTTGATTTCAAAAGATTGAGTGGGAGAAGGTTTTTGAAGAGAGGAATTAAGGCCTCCATCATTGGTCCATAGAAAGAACATGGTGGTCCCAATCCCTAAGAAGAGATTTCTATCATGTACCAGATTGGATCTCTAAGAGGATAAGATATTTTAACATGATTTATGGTTGCACACCCATAGGTAGTGATTATAAATCATGGATAAAATATTGAAACGATGGTTATACACTCATGTTAATTTTATTATTAACCTCCCCTAAGAGTTCTGTTATTAAAATTAATGGCCAATGAAACGATTATTAATATATGTTGAATCATACGGGTCCTGTATGACATATATTAATTAGGAGGGGATCCGTGTTCCTGATTAATTTGGCATGACTCCCCTAGGAGCTTGTTGAATTTTGAGTTGGGAACTATCGTTGTAAGGTTGTGATATTTTCAAGGTTTTGACACATAAACACATTTGTATGTTTTTACATGATTGTGTTATCTTACTAAATTATTACGATGTGTTTCCTTATGTTTGGTATATGATTCTTTATTGTAGATTAAAAATGTCTAAAATCGCTTTATCTTCGATACTTGACAAAAACCTATTAACCGGAGAGAATTATAATGATTGGAAACGAAACTTGGATTTTGTCCTTTCCTTTGAGAAACTAAAATTTGTGCTGACAACCCCTTGTCCACCCGAGCCTACAGGAGACTCAACTGATGAGCAATTCCAAGCGTACGATCACTAGAAAGATGCAAATGATTAGGCCCGCTGTTATGTTATGGCTAGCATGAACAATGTGCTACAGGCTCAACATGAGGATTATGAGACTGCTAAGCAGATCTTGGATAATCTAGAAGACATGTTTCGCAGCAAAGCCATAACAAAGTGGCAAGGGTGCTTTGGAATCTCTTAAACTATAAGCAGAGGCTGGGGACATCTATAAAGGAGCACATGATGTTGGTCATGGGTTACCTCGTTGAGGCACAAACCAATGAAGCAACATCGATGCTGAAACTTAGATGACTATGGTCTTTGAGACTCTGTCAATGGAATTTATTCCGTTTAGAGCTACATTTAATTTAGGCAATAGACGGGATATGACCTGAACAAAATTAATGAAACTGTTACAAGAGTTTGAACTACTGATCAGGGAGCCTCCTACTAGTGGTGAGGGTAACATGGTAGCTGCTTCTGGTTCCGATCCCAATTTTGGGAATGGAAAGAAGCAATGGGCCAAGAATGAAAAGTCTTCTATTCCTACTAACAACAAGAGCAAGAAGAAGAAGAAGAAGAACCCAAAGAAGCTTAAGTGCTTCTTCTGTGGGAAGGTTGGGCACATCAAGAAGTATTGCAAGGACTTCCTTTCCAAAAGAGGTAGGTGTGATCTTCTGTATTTAGAAACTTGTTTGGTTAAGGAATCTAGTGATATTTGGGTCATAGATTCCGGTGCAACTAATCATGTTTGTGTTTCTCTATAGGGGTTCAAAGAAACAAGAAGTCTGCTACATGAAGACTTCACGGTTCGGATGAACGATAGATCCTTGGTCTTAGCGGAAGCAGTGGGAGACATCCATCTTCATTTTGATAATTATAGGAATTTAATTTGCTAGATTGTTTTTATGTTCCTAAATTTAAAAGGAATTTAATTTCTATAGCTTGTTTATTTAAAGACTCTTATTTAGTTTCTTTTAATAATAAAGTAAAAACAAATCTTTTATCTATTCTGCATGGATGCAAAATAATCTATATTTTATCAAACCTAAGATGAACTTACTGCTTAATGCTGAGATGAATGATAATAACTCTAAAAGGCTTAAAACTTCTCATTCTAATAAGACTTATCTTTGGCATTTCCACCTTGGTCATATTAACCTGAATAGGATTCAAAGGTTGGTAAGGGATGGACCTTTATTTCACTTAAAGGTAGAATCTATACCACAAAATGAATCTTGTTTGGAGGGTAAAATGACCGAAAGACCATTCAGGTCTAAGAGCAATAGGGCCGAAGGGGTTCTAGAACTTGTGCATAGTGATGTTTACAGACCGATGAACATCCGAGCACGAGGAGAGTATGAGTACGTTGTTACTTTTATTGACGATTACTCAAGGTATAGGTATGTGTACCTAATGCACCACAAAAGCGAAACTTATGACAAGTTCAAGGAGTTTTGGGCTGAAGTGGAAAAGCAGTTGGGTAGACCCGTAAAGGCACTTCGATCCGATCGAAGTGGTGAATACCTTTTTGATGAGTTCTTGGGACACTTATTAGAGAATGGGATTTTATCCCAGTTGACTGCGTCAAGCACTCTGCAGCAGAATGGCATAGCGGAAAGAAGGAATAGGACTTTATTGGACATGGTTAGGTCCATGATGAGTTATTCATCATTGCCTTTATCCTTTTGGGGATATGTACTACAAACTGCATGTTATCTTTTGAATAATGTGCCTTCAAAATCAGTCCTTAAAACTCCTCACGAGTTGTGGACGGGCAAGAAGACATCCTTAAACCATATTTGCATATGAGGATGTCCGGCTCATATCCTGTTTAAGGATACGAATAAGTTGGAAGCACGTTCGAAAGTTTGCATGTTTGTAGGATATCCAAAAGGGACTAAAGGGGGTTAATTCTATAACCCAAAGGAAAATAAAGTCGTGGTTTCAACTAATACAACTTTCCTTGAGAAAAGTTACATGGACGACTTTTAAGCCTTAAAGTAAAGTGGTGCTTGAGGAGTTTAGGAGTGATCCAATCACTCCGGAGGTTCCAAATGAAGCCATTCTGATCAGTGTAGAAAGATCAAATGAACTGGATCAACAACCTAAAGGGCTTCAGCGTAGTGGGAGAATCAAGCGTCAACCTAAGAGGTATATGTTCAATGGCGAGGCCTTCTTGGCTGAACCGGATGAACATGATAAGGATCCTTATACTTACATAGAGGCTATGGAGGATGTTGATTCAAAACTCTAGAAAGAGGCCATGAACACAGAGATGAAGTCTATGGAGACTAATCAGGTCTAAGAGCTTGTGGATCTTCCCAAAGGGGTAAAACCCATAGGGTGTAAGTGGATTTACAAGAGAAAAAGAGGAGTGGATGAAAAGGTCGAAACCTTTAAGGCTAGACTGGTAGCTAAGGGTTATACGCAAAAGGAAGGAATCGATTACGAGGAAACCTTGTCGCCTGTAGCCATGCTTAAGTCTATCCGGATTCTCTTGTCCATAGCTACTGCTCTCGACTATGAGATTTGACAAATGGATGTCAAGACGGCTTTTCTAAATGGCTATCTTGATGAGTCCATTTATATGGAACAACCAGACGGGTTCAAGGTCAAGGGTCAATAGGGTAAGTGTAACACCCCGAAGTTAATTAAATAGTATTAGAGTGTTAAATGGTGAATTAGTGTGCCATAATAAGTATTTTAAATTTAATTTGAATGTTTTGTGAAAATTTAGTAATCTTGCATTGTTTTACTCTTTTAATGATTTTTAATTGTTCCAAATTGTTTTTAATTGTTAATTTAAGTTTTAACAAAAGTAATTTGATTTGAAAGCAGTGTGTAGTTGCACACAGTTTTGTGCAACTAATTTCTCTCCTCT